>JAWWLR010000166.1:4587941-4599665 GCA_035041075.1 Acraspis erinacei | reverse complement strand
GTAAGAAAAAAGAGGATAAAAAATAACTTATAGATACATTTTAGTAAGAGGAAATGTTTGTACACAATTCGTATCCTAACTGTCATTCACTGAACGCAGCGATTCAATAGTTCAATTTTAAGTAAGGAAGGGAATATTTTGTCAAAAAAAAGGAGATTAAAAGGGGATTTTATTTAAACTCGCCTTAAATATTATTAACAACTTTTTATATCATATGAGTATCTCGTGAATTTTGATCGAAAGTGCCCTAAAGTTTTCTGGCCATTTTTGTATTTAAAATTTTGTGCAGCTAGCTTTGAAAAATCTGCGTTGAACACTTCAGCACTTTCAAAAGTCGAGCTACTTTGTTAAACATTCTTTTTTTTAAGATTCATCATTTTAGTTGACAATTAATTTCTTTGGCTAAAAATGCACCTACATGCTTTGTTGAAAATATACCTATTTTCTTGGAAACTCGTCTTTCTTGGTTGTTAATCAACTGTTTGATTTAAAATGAAAATATGTTTTGGATAAAATTTCAACTATTACATTTTTATTTCAGCATTCATCTTTTTTGGTTCATTTTTTTTAATTTAACTATTCTGTGGGAAATTTCATTGTTTTGATAAAAATTCGCCTTTTAGCTTGAAAACTAAACTAGGTACTTAATTATAAATTTACTTTTTTCTTGTAAATTAAACAGCTTTTTAGAAAATTTGTCTTTTTGGCTTGAAAATTCAACATTTTTGTTGACTTTTTTTTCTTCACTGAAAAATCTTTATTGGTTAAGAATTCTTCTCGTTGGTTGAAAATATAAATTTTTTGTTACAATTTAATTTTTTTTAAATGTACATTTTCCGGTTGAAAATTAAACTATTTAGTAGAAAATTCGTCTTTTTGGCTTGAAAATGTAACAATTTGGTTGAAAACTCAAATAAATGGTTGAAAATCAACTTTTTTTGTTAAAAAATTGTATTTTTGGCTGTAAATGACTGTTTTATAAAAAATTCGTCTTTTTGTTTTGGAAAATAAATAATTAGGTTACATTTTTTTATTTACTGCAAAATTTTTCGTGATTGAAAATTGATCTCTTTGGTAGAAAATGTAACTATTCTTTTCACAATGAACTTATTTATTGAAAAATGACAATTTCTGATTAAAATTTTTTGTAAGAATTTCATATTTTTGGCTTAAAAGTTTAAACAATTGGTTGAGAATTAACTTTTTGGCTGAAAATTCAACTATTTTGTTGAAAAATCGTTTTATGTGTATTGAAAATCAATATTTTCCACTGAAAATTTAACTATTCAATTTGTTGTTGAAAACTGATTGTTTTTAGTTTAAAATTCAACTATTTAGTTGAAAATGTATATTTTCCAGTTGAAATTTCAACTGTTTACTCGTTTTTTTTTTAATTTAACCAGTTGGTTCACACTTCTTTCCCTCTTCACTGAAATTTTATCAACTGTTTAAGAACAGTTAAAATAAAAATATTTTTTGGTTTAAGTATCAACTATTACATTTGTCGTTGAGAATTCATCGTTTTGCTTGTCTCTATGAAGAAGTTTTTAACTTGGAAATGAATCAAAACCTTGTCAGAAAAAGAGCTTAAGGGGAAAATTGAATCAATATTTTCGAATTTAGGTGTTTTAGGGGATTTGTCAAATCTAATTGGGGAAAAGATGAAAAAAGGGAGTCCCTGTTAATTTTTTATTTAAATTATGTTTTTTGTTTTCAGGAGTCAAGTGGCATGCTAGAAGAAAATTGCTGTCGCCAACATTTCACAACGAGCTTTTGAAAGAGTACCTTAAAGTGGCAATCAAAGAAGTTAACGTTCTGACCTATTGCTTACAAGATGAAGTTGGAAAAGCTGCTTTTGACATCGTCCCTTACACAAAACGGGCAGCCCTCGATGTTATTTGCAGTAAGTATTCTAAAATATAAACTATTCGATTTTTTATTTGATTTTTTAAATAATTAAAATATCATTTATAATTTTTCAAATAACCGGAAGTTGGGATAAATATACTTTCTTCTTCGCATCTTTTGATAGAGGCACGATGATCACTGTTACTTAATATCGTTACGGGACTCTTCTTTATTCTTTTTACCCAAGTTAATTTTCTTTTTGTCCTTTTTTACACTGGCGTCCTCGAGATTGGGGACTATGGTTACATTGCTCGAAACTCGGGAGTATAATCACTGATCTGCACGAGCCCGAGGCTTTGAGGAATCGTTTTCTCTTTTTATTTTGTTGTCCTAATTTAGTATACTTGTTGCAACTTTTCGAATACGTATTATATCGCGGCTTCTTCCCCAAATTCCTCCTTTTATTTCTAAAGAATGAACAAATCTTTATATCGTAAGGAATTAAATTATAAATTTAAAAATCGAATTATTATTTAGAGTTTAAAGCAACAAACTTCCAGGACACTCCAAATAATATTATTATTATTTGTATATAAATTTACTTTTTCTGCAAATTAGACTTTTGTCCAATGGCTGTTTTTCTTTTCATTTTCTGATGAAAAAGTCTTGGTTTTGAAAGATATTCAATCCTAGCTCTACAAGGGGTATGAGGATTTTCCCTCTTATTCCGATGCAAGCTCGAATTGCGTATTTTTCTAGGTTTCGAAAGTTCAATTATCCTCTGTGTAGCTATTTTTAATAAAAAAGTGAATATAATTATAAAAGCCGTCTCTAATTCCATGTAATAATTTTTAATACTGAGTCTACCAGGTAAATAAATATATTTCCAAGAAAACATTAAAAACGAACCAACAGCAGTCAAGGCTCGCGGAGAAACATTACATTTAGGTTGCGAAATCGGTTTAAAAATTATTCTTGGCCGAGAGAGTTCAATTACTCGTGGAGTTGCTTCAGGAATATGATTGCTTTTAACTTCTGTTCTCTGAGGATTTTTTTTATCTGAATCTAAACGAAGTCTTGGCTGAGCCAATCGATTAGTTCTGTCTGTTATTTCGTACAATAAAGCTGATGTTTTTACCTGAATGATTTATTATTCAATTATAATTATTTACATTAATTAGGATATTTGTCAGTATAAGTGTAAATGCGGACCATTGTTGTACGTTTTGAAAAAGTCTGATTTTTGTTATTTCCTAATACAGATGACATCAGCGCCTTCGAGATAGAATTATACGGTTTCATTTTTGGGGGAAATTCCTAAAATAATTTCCAGTTAAAAAATAGATTTAATAAAAGATCTCTTTAAAAACTTTTAATATTTAAAATGCTCATTATTTTGCTTAAAACTTGATAATAAGTACTGACATTTTCTTTATTACCACGATTCCAAAGAGGAATTTCTCGTAATATAAAACTTCCAAAAGAATCTGTTGATTTCAAAAATTTTTCAGATGGCTTCAAAAAATTAAGATTCATCTTTTTCAGAGATATCATTGCACTGTTAATTTTCAATTTAAAAAACCTGCTTAAAATATATTTTTAATAAATGAATTTTCAATTTCCAAGTCAATACAATTTTTTTTTCTGTCAAAAATAACAATTTGAAGTGAGGAACGATCAAGTTTAACATTCCATTATTTTGATAGATATTCATTATTATTTATAAATTTAAAATAAAAGTTAGTTTTTTTCTTAATTTAAAATATTTGTTTACAGATACTGCAATGGGATATCCAGTCAATGCACAGACGAATCGCAAAAATGAATACGTCTTGGCTGTTGAAAGGTAATTAAAAAAAACATGAATAATAAAACTTATCATTATCATTCTGCAAGAAGCAGAATTGAAAAAAATTTCTTAGATTGCAGACGCTTATGCAGATGAGATTCACAAACATTTGGATAAAATTGGACCCCATTTTTAACATGACTTCTTGGGGAAAGGAACAGGCTCGCTTGATCAACATAATTCACAGTTTTGTAGACAAGGTCAGTGCAAAAAAACTCGAAAAGTTCCTCAAGGTTTTTTCAATATTCGAAGGAGCTAAAATTACTCTAGAAAAGGATCAATTTTGCAAAGAACTCTTCTCAAATATTCTATCAGTTTTAGAGAACTTATTATTGACTTAAAACAATCAATGATTCATTTGTTGAATGATATTGATTTTAACAGTAGTCTGTTAACGATAATTCCAGGTGATTTTCGAAAGAAAAATTGAATGGTCCTTAAAAGTCGACGGAAATTTCAACGAAAAACCTAGAAGAACTCAAGCTTTATTGGACTTGTTATTGGACATGAATCATAATGGAGCAAAATTATCAGACGAAGATTTGCGTGAAGAAGTTAACACTTTTATGTTTGCTGGACACGATACAATAGCCACTAGTGTTTCCTGGCTTCTTTATGCTTTGGGAAGAAAACCTGAATATCAGGTAAATAATATTTCATTTGAAACCGAATTTTTAATTAAATTCTTAGATTTTTTGTCTCAATGTAGTTGTCATGCTAAAAATCAGGTTATAAGAAAAAAAGTTTTCGACAATTTTAAGAATTAAAATTATATTATCAATAATGTCTTACAAAAGAAAGAAAAAATATTTTCCATAGTTAGTTTTTGTAAATGAATTTTTCTTACTGTCCCTTCTTGCCGATTGTTTAAAAATGTTTGAAGTTTAATAAATCATAAATTGTTTTCATTTTAGATAAATATTCATTACAAATTTCCAAATTGAAAACAGTAGAGTCGTAGAGATTGTTTATCGCGAACAAATAAACCATTATGTAATGACATTGAACTATTCCTAAAAAATTAACAAGAAACGATAGTAGGAAAAAATTCAGTTACAAAAAAATGTAAAATAAATGTTTCTTGTAAGTTTAAAACTTTTTTGTTTCTAGTCATGTTTTTTATTTGAATTTATATCATCAGTAATATTATTTTGATTCTTAAAATAATAGAAAAGTTATTTTTTTCAGACGTCTGATTTTTAGCACGACAACTACCTTAAAAGAAAATACTTTCCTACAGATTTTAAATTTAGTTTACTATCCATAAAAAATAGTAAAATTTAACAGCCTCTCTTAAAATTTTTTCTTAACATATTGATAATTTAATTGTTCTTCATTTATTTCAGAAATTAATTCTTGAAGAGTACGAAAACGTAGTTGGCTCCACAGAACTTACAATCGACTTGCTTCCAAAACTAGTCTGGTTAGATGTCTGCCTGAAGGAAAGTTGGAGGCTTTATCCAGTTGCTCCTTTAATAGCAAGACAAATTAACAGTCCTTTCAAATTATGTAAGCATTTGAATCTTTTATTTTAGTATTTCAGACAGAAGAGGTGAAAAATCAGCAAATTTTGAATTTTGAAGTCGTCAGATTGTTAATATTTTAAAGTTTTTTTTCAAAATTTTCGACGGATTTTGAAATAGATAAAAAACAGGACGGCCTTTTTAATTAAGGAAAACAACTCCCGTTTTTATCGGGTTTTTCCTGGTTCCCAATAAAAAAAACAAGGTCATTCAAATTAAAAAGTTCGAGCTTTCAGGGCTGCATTTAAAAAAAATTTAAGTAACAAAAACTAAACTGCAATTTAAAACAATCAAAGTTGGTTTTTAAATAAATGGATATAAATAAATAATAAATAAATATATAAATATTCCATAAATTCTATAAATGGAATAAATGGATTTTAAACTTTTAAGATTCAATTAAACGATTAAAATGTTTGATTAAACTGAACTCTTTTTAAATTGAAAGTTTAGATATCTTAATGTTAAGTAGTTTCAAATAAATTCAATGAATTTCAATGAATTCAATTGTTAATTATACATTAAAATTCAACACTTTTACTTGCAGATTAAAATGTTTCAAATAGAACAATTAAAACTGCAACGTTCAAAGTTCTAATTTAGGTATTTTCACTTCAACCATTAGCTAACTTCACTTCCTTAAAATTGAGGGAAAAACAATGGACCAAATGCATGGAACAAAACTTTAGTTCTGTAATATCTCCTTAAAGGATTAGAATTACTATCTTTTTATTATGTCTGTAAATAGTTCTTAACAAATAAAAACTTTTTTTCAAATATACTTACATAGAACAAAATTAGTTTTTACGAAGATATTAGCAAAATAGGGCAAACATGAACCGAATCCCATCCATTTGGTCGATTGTTTCCCCTCAGCAATCAACGAAGTGAAGACAGCTGGTGATTGAAGTGAAAATACCTAATTTAGCACTCTGAAATGTTTACGAATTAAGGCTTCCTATTTTCAAAATGTTCAGTTTCAAATTGTTTACGTTGGAATATTTTAAACTTGAACAATGTATGAATACGATTTGAAATTGAATGAAAGCGTTTGATTATTATTATAATACTAATTTTAAATGATTTTAAGATTAAAAATATATCTATAAATTATAGAATTTCAAATACATTCAGAATCGTCCTGTAAAATCAATTATTGTTAAATTTTTCGAGTAAAAACTGCATTTGAAATTCTTTAAATTTAAAATGTATACTAAAAAATAAAGACCTAAAATGGAAAATTTTTAAAGTAAAAGATTTTTAAATTATGCATTGTAAACTGAATTATTTTAGAACTAAAAATCTTGAAAAATTAAATTAACAATAAAGAGAAGTTTAAGTTATTTTAAATATTGCATCAAATCATGTGATATATTTGAAGTGAATAGATTTTTCTTCTAAAAATTTGTAAAATGCCCGGTCAAAAAACTTATAAAAATGTTCTATTTCAGCTGAACAGGATATTCCGGCAGGCACAACAGTTTTAGTACATTCGTATTTGCTTCACCGCGATCCACGATATTTTCCTCAACCGGAAGTCTACATGCCGGAACGTTTTCTGCCTGACAAGCCGAAACCACCCCCATTCACATACATCCCTTTCAGTGCAGGATCAAGAAATTGCATAGGGTGGAAATTTGCACAAATGGAAGTCAAAGTTACAATCATGGCAATTCTCAGAGCCTACGAAATTTACTCAATTCAAACGGAGGATCAACTCAGGTTTATATCCAATCTTGTTCTTGATAACGCTGGTGGAATTCCGATCAGAATTAAACCACGAAAAACTTGCTAAAAAAATCTGCAAACGACTGGCTGTTATGCTGTTAAAAATCTATTCGAGTCCATTTTTTATTATATAAGAGTAAAGAAGTATTTAACTATTAATATATAATTCTATTTGAAAGAAAAAAAATACAATTTCAAGAATTACAAATTGGAATTCCTTCGCAAATTCTAAATGAGAGTGTCTAGTGATCAGGCAATTTGAAATGCGAAGTTTTTCCGATCAATTTTTTCCCCCGAACAATTAAAATTTTTTTTTCCATGGTGCAGCTTTTTAATTTCTTTTTTAATTAGACTTTATTTGAATTTTAAGAACTCAAGGAAATTTGCACTATTTTAGACATATCTCTTTAAATAATTTAAAAAATTCCTTTGAATCTTTTAAAGCATTTGAAGCAAATGCATTGAAGCATTCAGGTTTTCCTTTTCCTGATTCTCGATTAAATAATAGGAAGAAGATAAAATAGAAAAAGATTTTAAACAAAAAAATTCCGGGTTTTTTCCAATTTCCGGGCTTGCTAGACATCCTGAAATCTTTCAAACTGAAGAGACTAAATTAAGTTTTTTAAATTTATTACATGCTTCTTTAACTTTAACATATTTTTAATGTTTTTATCTTATTGGAAAGCAATGGTACTGTCTAAAACCAAATATTTATTAAGCATTATTTAAGACTGGGGAAAAAACGGATTGTAGATTGAAAAAGAAAATCTCAACCTAGCGGCCTATTCGGATAGAATAATTGAAAAAGACTGTTAATTCATTTATGGTTACTTGAAAAAAGTGCTGTTTATGTACCAAGTATATTATCGGTCGATCGGCTTTGATTGCAAAACCTTATCGGCGCCAGAGCTGAGCAGAAAGTATCGATAATGAAATTTAAAAAAATATTTTTAATCAGTCGATTATTAATTACCTCTATTTCATAATTTTGTTTTCAAATATTTTTTATTTCTGGCTTGAAGCTTTATTAATTTAATTACTATAAAGTATTTTCTGCACAGCTCTGACATTTTAAATAAAATAAGGCTGCAGCAATATTAAAATTAAATGTAAATACCCAGCAAAGGTAATTTTAATATTGCGTTATTAAACACTATTTAGCTAAGTGAAATAATTTTAATAAGTAGGTTCAGTCTTTCATCAAAATTAATCTAAGAGTTACCTAACTAAACGATAACTCTACTGATACAAATGTTTGCTCTTTTTTAGATCAAAATTGGCTTATTTCTAAGTCATTTTGGATGTATAAAATTATGTTATTTAAGGTTTCTGGACTACACATCTAACCTCAAAATCTAAACGCCTTATTTTACTAAATAAATAATAGAATTAAATAATTTTTAAATACCAATCGGTATACCTTTTTTAAATAGAAGTGTGAATATACTAGAATAGCCCAAATTTATACCTGTAAAAAATCGACTTTCGATTTTTGGTAAACTCCCAGTTTCTTGCTTTTCCGGAAAAAGAAATTCCCTACTTTCTTTTTTAATCAGTCAACATTAACCCTTACCCTGGGCTCTTGAAATTAAGATGGAAGGTGGGGGGGGGGGGGGGGGTAAATTGGAAAATGTTTTCGAAATAATAGAAAAAAGAAGTAATTGTTATTAACTTTTTTTTTAATTAAAGTCTAGTCACCTCTTAAGAAATATTCAAGGAATAATTTCCACGCAATAACTTTTTATTTTGGATCCCCATCTCCACTCTAGTTATGCCTGGAAAATTCCACAAAAATTCCAAAATAGCAGTTTTATGTAAAATAATTCTTGCTACAGACGGTATTTTTTGAAATTTTTGCAACTTGAATCATTTTTATTCGATAAATGACAAGATTCCAGGTATACTTAACAAATTTTGTATTTTTTGGACAATTATTATTTATCAAAACAATTTTGTTTCTCCTGTAAATCGTGAAAATGTATTATTTTTGTGATAATTGGTACACTTGATGAATGTCAAGATTAATATTTCTCTTTTAACACGTTTTGTCATTATTTATATAATTTTTGTATCTGTAAATTGTGAAAATTTATTATTTTTTTGAAATCATGACACAAAATTAACGAATCTTGAGAGTAATATATTTTGTGAATAACATTTGGGATTGCTTAAATTTTGTTCCTCTATATGTTTTAAAAATTTACTATTTTCTGGAATTATTATTATAATTATTATATTATTATAGAATGAGAATTGTTTATAAAAATTATCATAAATTATCATTATTTCCGAAAATACTAAATCATTATAATTTTGAGGAAAAAAAATTTACAAATAGAAATTATTTAAACAATTGCAAAATATGTTAAGTAAAAAATATTATTTTTTGGATTCATCAAATATATCATTTATCCCGAAAAAAGTAACTTTTCAGGATTTACTGGTAGAAATATATTGTTTAAACAATTGAAAAATAGTTACAAATAACTTGGAAACCTGTTGTTTATCAAACAAAAATAATTGAGCTTGAAAAGATTCTGAGAAATACTGTCTTTATGATGAAATTTACAAAAAAAGTCCAATTAAAAAAACGCAATTTCTTTTTCCAGAAAACAAACAAATTGTGGTACCGCTTACTATAGAAAAAAAATTTAATGTTACTATTTATTGAGTATAACGAGGCTATTGCATTTTGAGGTTAGAGCTCGATTCCAAAGCCTTATATAAAAAATATGAAAATTGTTAAAAAATTTTGTATATTATACAACATTAAAATTGTTTTTAATATCAGGGAATTATTTTTAACGGTTTCAATTTGAAACTTTAAAAATTTTAAATGAAGAAAATGTATTTAATTGGCTATACTGTGGCAAAAAATTGCAAATAATTTTAAATGACTTGATAAACATTTATAACAGTAGATTATCGAACAAAATATAAACATGTAAATAGAAATGTATTAGAGTAAGACGGCTGCCTATTTTCAGGCGCAGTTACAAACTCCAAATAATGTGAAAAACTGACAATTATTGTAAATTACATCAATTATAAATTATGTTATAAGTAAATAATGATGCCATCATCGATTGAAAAACAAAAATTGGCTCGGTACTTACTACTTGTAGAGGAATCCTAAAACAGCCTCTGCTAAATCGGCATCCTGGGCATATCTTGATAATCCAAATTTGAGAAAGAATCACCAAAAGTCACTTGAAAATCTGTAATTTTTCATTATATCACACCGAATTTTGTATCACGATTTACACGACTTATTAATCTAAGCGTGAATTCTACGATAATTTTATTATTTGTTATTGACAGGAAATTCTAGGTTAGTTTTATCCTCATCACTCGCGTGTCACTCAACCTTGCATTTTTTACTTCGAAATGTGTTCCATTATCAGTAATTAAGCATCGATTTAAGGACAATCATTTAACCGAAATTAGTTGTAAATCATTTAGTCATAACAATTTGTACTAAACCCGGCTTTTTTAATAAAACGGATCACCGAACTGATTTCATAAAACAGTCGTTTACTACCCGCCAAATCAAATCTACAGGTCACCCCTGGTGGCTCTCTACTGAACTAGCGAGAAATTCAAATTTTCGAAAAATTTCATTTTATATTAAAATTTATTATTGATACTTCCAGGATTAAAGTTACTTTTAAATTAAGAGATATAAATTCCGTCAGTTGGGGACACGAAAATCATCCTCAAATTTGAGAAATAATCTGAAAAAACGAATTAAACCTTTTAAATTTGAAAATTAAAAAATTTCAAGAAGTTTCAAGTACTAAGGCGGGAAAATTTTAAATATTTGAAAAATCCTTTGTTTCGTTGAAAGTTCATTCTTTTTAGTTCCATAGCTTATTATTATATTTTTGGCTAAGTATTAACATTTTTTTATTTAAAATTTATTTATTTAATTAATAATTGAATTACATTGTTGGAAATTCAACTATTTCGGTAGAAATACCAACTGCATGGTTGAAAATTAACTTTTGGGGGTAAAATTCATATGCCTTGTAGATAATTCGTCTTTTTAAATTGAAAATTCAAAAAATTGGAATCATTTTTTTACCCTCCTAATAAAACAAATCTTTTTTGTTTGAAAATTTATCTCTTGTGGTAGAAACTTAATAATTTTTTGGGTTAAAAATTTAACTGTTTGGTCGAAAATTCATCTATTTTGGTTGGGGATTCAACCATTTTGATAAAAATTCGTCTTTTTTGATGAATTGAACTACACAAGAATGCCAATATAATACAAGTTTCGGGGGTTTCTTCGCAATGGACTTGCTATTAAATCAATAATTGACAACGTAAAAAGTCTATTGTAAACAGGTGTCGTCCCATTGTTCACTCAGTTCTTGGAATTATTAAATCAATCACTCGTATTCAGGCGTTCTTGTTTTTCTTCGTTGAGGCTTGAAAATTTCACTTATTACATTTTTTGTGAATTCATTTTTTGCGTCTGAAAATTCAACTGTTTGAGGGTTTTCATCATTTTAGTTGAAAATGTAACTATTTTCTTTACAAATTCGTTTAAAAAAATAGAAATTACATTTTTTACTGTCAATTTAATTATTTCAGTCGAGGATTCATTATATAAGTTGAAAGCTTTTTTTTAGGTATAAAGTATAAAGATTTTGTTGATTTTTTTTATCTGTTAGAAAATAACATTTTTTGACTGAAAATTTAACTATTGCAGTTAAAGGTTCATCATATAAATTAAAATTGATCTCTTTTGTCGAAAATGTAACTTGTTTGTTG
>JAWWLR010000166.1:4535892-4568487 GCA_035041075.1 Acraspis erinacei | reverse complement strand
TCGTTGCGTGTTTTAGTATACGTCAGTCGCCGCGTGCTCGCTCGCCCTGCAGGCTCGTTCGCTCGGCGAATGAGTGTATACTTATTTAAAATTTATTGTCCTAAATTAATTACAAAATTACAATTTTTAACTGTAAACATTAAAAATAGAATAATTTTATATTTCAAGATTCAAAATTGTTTAAAACTTCAACAATCTGAAATACTTGAAAATTGTGATAATTTTATTATACTAATTCAAAAATTGTTGTCCTAAATCATATAAAATTGAGGGTCCGGATACAATAAGGGGACGAGCGCTCGAAAACCCGAAAAGTAATTAATCAATAGTCTTATGGTACCCAAATTTTAAAGTTAAAAAAATTTAATTAAAAAAATAGAGGCTTACAGATAATGTCAAGACGGAAATATTTTCTATTTTAGGTTTTTCTTTCCGATGTATATTTTTAATAATAAAATTGAAATCCCTAATGCAAAATTTGACCAAATTCAATTATATTTTAAAACATAAATCGTATCCACTCAGACAAATATTTTTGAAACTGTTTGAAACTTGGTAAATTATATTAAAAAAATAAAAAGTTTCTACCTTATGTGGGAATCCGCTCATAATGACAGAATTTCTTGCGAGTTCGCACATGTCACATGAACTCAATTTCCAAACTTGAGCAGCAATGCTGTATTCTTCCATCAGAGGTTCTTTAGTAAAGTGAAATTGAAGAGGATCATCAGTAGAGAGACTGACACACAACCCCCTGGCTAAATATTCCGGAAGGGGATTCCGATGATAATTAAGGAAAAGTGAATTGTTGCTTAGGGGCGACATAGCGATTCCTATTTGCGCCAGGAAGTAAAGATACTGCAAAACTGGAACTTTTCGTAGTAGAAGACCATGGGAGATATTTTCAGCCATCATGTAGCCACAAACTAAATGCTGTATCGGCCCTGCTTCTCCGCAATGAGGCCTCAGAACGAATGTATTCAATCCTTGCTCCCTGGAAATTTTATATTCATTTTAATATTCGTTGGTGTGGGTGTCTACTCAAAACCTGGAAAAAAAATTCCCTGACAATTCCAGGTTTTTTCCCGTGATCATTTTTCATAGTTCAAGTATTTCGAATTTTTTTTAAACTATCCACTCGGATCACGTATACAATTTGACGAGTTTATTATAAATAATAATGTTTTTTCTAATCTTTTAAAATATCTAATTGCGTAAAAATAGTACTATTTATCTGTAAAACTAAATAACTGTTTTTTTCACTTGAGAAAGTAACTCTGATTTAAATAATATATTTAATTTACGAAGATTTGAAATAAAAAATAGATATGGAATAATTAATAATTTCTGTAATTTGTCCCAGGAAGTCTATGAATTTGAATAATAATTAAAATTAATTTTAACTCAATCTTTCTCTACTTTAAATTCAGTTAAATTTTTAATTAGGAAAATTAATTATCAACCAAGATAAAAAATAATTTTCAAGAAAATGCATCAATCTTTAACTAAAGAAGATAAATTTTCAGTTGAAAAAGATCATTTTCATCCCAAAAAAACAAATGAATTTTCAACAAAATAGTTTCAACTGGAATAATCAAATTTTCAGTACAAAAAATTTATTTTCAACCCAAAGAAAACGAATTTTCAAAGAATAGACGAATTTTTAACCAAAGAGAAGATTTTCAATCATAATGATTAATCCTAAACCAGAAAATTAATTTGTAAAAAAGGGTATAACTTTTAACCAAGTATTTCCAATTTTCATCCAAACAGATTAATTGTCAACGAAAAATGTAACAGTTAATATTTCAACCAAAAAAGATTTTAATTTCAAATAAAAACAGTTGAATTCGTCCAAAAAGTACGAATTTTCAACGTACAAAAATTTTCCAGTCAAAAGAGAAATTTTTTAACCAAACTTGAATTTTTAAGCAAAAAATGGATTTGCAATCGAGAATATTAATTTTATACCAAAAAGGATATATTTTAATTCAAAGATTTAAATTTTCAACCAAAAATAAGTTCATTTTTAGCTAGAGAAGATAAATTCTCAAACAAAAATAGAATACTTAAATTTTCTATTAAAAAAAATTAATTTTCAAACAAAACAAAAAAACAAACAAAATTGTCACAAAATAGTTCAATTTTCAACCAGTGATAAATTTCCAATTAAAATCATAAAACTTTAACCAAAAAAATAAGTTTTTAACAAAGCGCTTCAACTTTCAACTAAGTAGTTTCATTTCATTTCATCTCACATTGAATTTTTAATAAAATACGCGAATTTTTAAGCACACATTTGAATTTTCAATCAAAAACATAAATTATCGACCGAAAAAAACAATAATTAAATTTTCAGTTCAAAAAATTAATTTCCATACCATACCATTAACTAAAAAATATTAAATTTCTAACAAAATAGATGAATTGTCAAATTAAATACGAATTTTAAAAAAGTGAAATTTTCTACCAAGAAAGATTTTTCAGACAAGAAGGAGACAAAATGTAAACCAAATTTTTGAATTTTTAAACTAAAAAGACGAAATTTTCATAAAACAGTTAAACTTTCAAGCAAAAAATGTGAGGTTTTAACAAAAAAATTCATTTTCAACCAAATAGTTGAATTGCATGCCAAATTTCAAATGAAAAAGACGAATTTTCTGTAAAACGGTTCAATTCTCGATCTGAAAATATCAATTTTCAATCAAATAAATAAATTTCTACCAAAGTAGTTAAATTTTCAACCGAGAATGATAAGCTTTCAACGAAATTGTAGTTAAATCCAATAATATAAAGTTATTTTTACAAATGAAGAAACATGGTTATTCAATTTTATACTACGAATTTAAAAATTTTAAGCATTTTCTCAAAATAATTTCCTGCCATTAAAAAAAAATCCCAGGCAATTCCAGGTTTTTCCTCTATAGTTAAAAAGAAAAAAATTACTTACGCTCTGAAATGATTAAGTACTGTCATATTGGCGTATGTGTAGTACTGATAATAACCGTAGGGTGGATTTTCAATATCCTCCCACCTCTCTGGAGGACAAACGTCTTTGTCGAAAAGAGGATTCTCCGGTTTACTTTCATCATCCACGGAGTCGAAACCTATTACCTGTTAAATAAAATAAAGAATTGGAAGTAAAATTTAAGAAATTTAATTCAGAATAAAACAAAATGTTAATGTCCCGTTGACGTCCAACACAGAAATTTACAAGGTGGCTGAAAAACTTCATTTTCAAAATTCTCTGACTTTTCCCTTAATATTAATATTCAAAGACCAGTAATTTAATCTTGTAATATTCTTAACATACAATCTTTTTTAAATGGAATAAAAAAAACAATTTCAAATTTAAATTTTAATATTTCAAATTCATTTACATATTTATTTCAACCAAAAAAAGATGACACTTTTGCCATAAAAGTTGAATTTTCAATCATAATGAAGGAATTTTCAACAGAAGAATTCAATTTTCGACCAAAAAAGATGAATTTTTAACAAAAAAGGAGAGTTTTGAATCCAAAGGATCGAATTTTATATTCAAATAGACGACTATTTAAGAAAATAGTTGAATTTTCAACCAAAATATATTGCCCTTTCACAAAATACTTGAACTTCTAACAAAAAATTAAATTTTGTACAAAATAGTTAAAATTTAAATCAAATACTTCAATTATCTGCCCAAAAAGATGATTTTTAAAACAAATATTTGAATTTTCAACCTACAAAGAAAAATTTTCAACAAAATAGTTGAATTTTCAAGCTGAAATATAAATTCTAAATAAACAACGTAAAAATTGATATTTGAACAAAAAAGATTAAACCTCTACCAAAAGAGGTGAATTTTAAAATCAAACAGACAACTTTTGATTTTTTAAATGAAATTTGAATCTAAAAGGTTTAATTTTCTTTTCAAAGAGACTATACAACAATATATTTAAATTTTTGACAAGAAATGACTTAAAAAAAAGACTTGAATTTTCACCAAAAAATTATTTAAAAAATGAAACTTTGAACTAAAACTGTTACATTTTCTAACAAACAGTATCTCTTTTATAAAAAATTGCAACTTTACAGTTGCATTTACAACCAAACAATTGAACTCTAAAGTAAAAGAAATGAATTTTAAACGAAAAAATTGAAATTTAAGCCAAATAGTTGAATTTGAAAAAAAGATTAAACTTCAACTAAAAACAGTTGAATTTTCAACCAAATAATTAAATTTTCAAACCGAAAAAATTAATTTGGTAGAAGAGAGTTAAATTTTCAACCCGAAAAATTCAATTTTCAATAAAAAGATGAAATTCTCAAGGAAAACTTTATTAGTTAATATTTAAACCGTAAAAAACCACGTTTCAATAAAATAGTGAAATTTTCAACCAAAGAGTTGAATCCTTTTATTGATAGTGTAATAGGTAATATTTTTTAAAAATGTACATATGTATGCAATTTACACCAAAAGAGATTTTAACAAAAAAAGTTCATTTTCCCTCAAACAGCTGAATTTTCAATCAAACAAGAAAAATTTTAAACCAAGGAAATTACTTTTCTTACCAAGAAGGACCAATTTTTACTAAAAAAAAGAATCAAAGAAATTTCTGCAAAAAGTACACAAGTTACATTTTCAATATAAAATATCTTTTAAACAGCGATTTTTCAAGAAAACAGTTTAAATTTCAACGATAGAGATGAACTGTTAAACAAAGAAAGACAATTTTAACAATGTGGTTAAACTTTTACCGAAGTAGATGAATATTCAATTATAAAATATCAATTTTAAACAAAATAGTTCAACTTTCAAAGGAAAAGATGAATTTTCAATTAAAATGATTAATTTGTTTCTTAACAAATAATGTAATTGATATTTCAACCAAAAAAGACGAATTATGAACAAAATATATGAATGCTCAACCAAAGCAGATTAATTTTCAAACAAGCAGGTACATTTTTATGCAAAAATATACGAATTTTCAACCAAAAAGGCGTATTTTCAAGAAAACTGTTTGATTTTTCAACAAAAAGGATAACTCTTGAACAAAATTGTTGAATTCTCAACCAAATAACAAAATTTTCAACTAAAAATGTAATCCTCAAGAGGAAGCAAGCAAAAAGAAATAGTAATACAAGGCAAATAAATTACGAACAAGAATATTCTGACCATTTTTTCATCTTAATCTTGTAACTTTTTTAACAAAGAATATTTTATAAACATAAAAAAGAATTAAAAGTTTAAATTTAAATATTTAAAATTAAATTTTTTCAAATTTATTGTCCTTGAAAGTTATTTAAAGTGCTTCTTATAGAAATTATCTGACTTTCTCTAAATCACTAACTTTTACCTGATTAAAAAAATTTCCTGACATTTTCCCGATTTCCAGGGTTTTCCTGGCCTATGGCCCCCAACTAGGAAATTCTTTGAAAATAAAAAGAAACAAAAATCTAATTATCCATATATTAAAATAATTTTCAATTATTTCTGCCATCAAAGAATTTATATATGTTTAACACCGTGCTCATAAATATCTATTTCCGAGATTTGTCATTTCTTCCTTTCTATAATTAATGCTTTCAATGTAAATGTAAAAATACACTTTTAAGTAGATCGAAGTAAAAATGCTGAAATTGATCGAATCGTTTGAGCTGCGAGCAAACAATTTGTAGGCCAACATCCAAAACAAGTAAAGAAAAAAAATTGAAAGCGGTTAATATCTTTTGTTCTGTTTTTTAAATTTACAATTTAAAAATAAGAAAAATCTTTAAGAAATTTGCTTTATTTAGAATTTTTTGAATATATACAAAAACGTGTTTTTTTAAATGATTTAAACCTGAAATTTTTTTAGCTTGAACCAAAGAAACATGTTATTATTTTTTATACATGGGAAAAATTCGTTAGTTGTTATTATAGCGATCAAAAATTTTTCTTCAACAAATCAAAATGATAAAGTGTTTCTTTGGTTCAGGCTGAATAAACTTCCGGTTCGATATATTCAACTTTTTTTTAATGCGTACATGACTCAATAAAAAAAAACATGTTTTTGCACATTAAAAAAAAAATTGTTACTGATCAAAAACTGTATATCAACATTTCGTAATTTTTTATTATTGTTCACTAGTAAAAGCTAAACATATAACAAATTCGTCATAATTTTAGAACTAATAGGAAATATTTTGAATTCGAAAGGTTAAATTTTACTGATTTAAGTTTTTTTTTACTTTTCTCGAATGCCAACCAACAAGTTTCTTCCCTTAGCTCAAACGATTTGATTTATTTGAGCTTTTATTATTTTAATTAAAAAGTATTTCAATTTTATATTGGATAAGAACTTCTGTCTCCAGTTTTCACACTTTCAACATGCTTTAAAATATTTCAGCTTCAATTTTTTTCAAGAGTATTTATTTTTAATGATTCAGCTCTTGAAACGCGTACCTTATTTATTCATAAATAATTTAATTAAGTGTTATAATTGCTATAATTGGAAAGTTTTTTAAAAATAGGAGAAGAATGAGGATTCCAAGAAAAAAGGGGAAACTAATAAAAAAAGTGGAAAGACTGTTAAAATAAAAAACTAATAATAAAAAAGAGGAAATAAAACTCTGCATATTTGCAACTAACCTAATTACGAAAAAACGTCATAATTAGTAAATTACTTACGTATTGAAGGAACTTGTGAAGTTCGGGATGCGTATTGGGGTCGTTGGTCACTTCGAACAGGGGCAAGAAAATGTTGTTAAGTATCTCTTGGAAGTTTGTCATGAGTTTGTTAAGTTTGAAAATGTCGCTAAAAAAGTAAATACCAAAATGAATAATAAGTGACAATCTTCCTTCTTGCCCGAATAAACAAAAGTGAAAAACTTACTATAATCTTGGAATTTGAATCAACCAGCGAACATTGTCGGAAGAAACGTCACCCTCGATAGCCCACTTGGCTAATTTGTCCCACTCATCAGGATTCTTGCCATAAATGGAGAGACGCAGTTCCGAATTCTGGTACTTTGACTCCTCGAGATCACTCGCCACCTCTTTGATTATCCTCGCGAAATATTTTCCGTTAAGGTAATTATCCGTTTTAAGGAAAACTTCGCGGAGACGACTCTCACCAATTGGATTATACTTTGCGTTGAACTTATCGAACCTGTGGAACGTGTTTCTGTCCTAAAAATGTAAAAAAGATTTGTTCTTAAAAGTCGTCAAAATTGAGATCTCGGATCGACTACAATTAGCATCGCTCCAACTTTTTTTTTTCTATATAAATTAACTTCAGTTCTGGGCTTAAGATGTTGCGAATTTCAGTTTTCTAACCTAATATTCCATTTTTTTCGAGTTCATTTTAAGTAATTTTAAGCAAGAACGTTAAAAATTGAATGATTACATTTTCTAATAAATTGAAAACTTCTTGAATTAAAAGTTTAATTATTCTCATTTTAAATAGTTTAAAAATCCTTACAATGCTTAACACTTTTATTTCAAAATCTTAAAACATCTACATTATTACATTTAAAAATGTTTTAATTATTTTAAAAAATTTTCAAAACTTCTAAACATCTTTTTAAACGAGTCAAGTTTTTTCTTAAAATTTGTCTACACATTTTTTTAAATCCCGCCGAATAAAAAAATTCCCTTAAAACCTTCCACATAACTAAAAACACACTTAACTAAAACAAGAAATCTTTATCTAGAATAGATGAATTTTCAATCAAAAGAAGACTTTTCAAAAAAAGAGGAAAATGAATTTTGAACCAAGAGAATTAATTTCTACCACAAAAAGACGAATTTTTAACCAAATATATCAATTTTTAACTTAAAAAGATAAATTGTCAACCAAAAAATTAATAGTTAAATTTTTATTTAAAAAGAATAATATTCAACGAATAAAACTAATCATTAAAAGAATAGTTACAGAGTTTCAAACAAAGTGATAAATTTTCAAATGAAATGATGAACCAAATAGATTAATTTCTACTAAAAAAGAAGAATTTTCATCTAAAAAGGAAAAAGTTTGATCCAAAAATGGAATAGTTACAATGTCAGCTTAAAATTAATTTTTAGCAAAAAAAAGTGGTGAGTTTTCAATTTAGATATTCAATCAAAATCATTTGAATAAAACTAAAAAAATAAGTTTTCCACATCAGTTGAATTTTCAACCAAAAATATTGATTTTCTATAAAAAACAACATATTTTTAACTAAAAAAGATACATTAAAAAAAACTAGAATAGTTAAATTTGCAGTCAAAAACATTAATTTCAAATAAACAAGAAAAACAATTATTAAAAAAAATTAGGCACGCTGTCGAAAAGATTCCCCGACTTAAAAAAATCCCTGCCATTTACAGGATTTTCCTAGTATATAAAAGTTCCCTGCCAATTCCAGGTTTTACAGGTCAAGAAGTCAAGTTGTTCCAGGTCTCTTTTTTGCGTCAAAGAATGAAATAACCATTAGTTCTAGATGTAAAAAATGAGCCATTTCATTTTTTATTGGCCAACAATTATTTAAGAAAGCAGAACCATAAATAAACTAATTATTAATTTTTTGTGAACATAATTCATCTTTGAAATCTTTGTGAACTCTTGAAATTTCTTTGAAATCTTTTTAAATTTTTGAAAAATATTTGAAATCCTTGAAATTTTATTTTATTTGTATGCAATCTTTGTTAAAGCTTTCTTTGACCTTTGTTTGTGGAATCTTTTGTGTTCGTTTAATATCACTGAAATCTTTTGAAACCTTCTCAAATTTGTTGAAACATTTTGAAATAGTTTAACATCTTCGAAATATTTGTGAAATCTTTCATATTCGTTTCAAGTCATTGAAATATATGAAATCGTTTAAAATCTTTTAGATTTTCTGAAATCTGTTGTACTTCACCCTCTTTTAAATCTTTGAAATTCTTATATTCTTTTGATATCTTTGTGAAATTTTGATGAAATGTTCGAAATCTTTCTGAAATATTTAAAATATGGTGTACACGCCTTTTTCAAATCTTGGAATTCTTCGAAATCTTTATGAAATGTTCGAAATCTTTGGAAAATTTTGGTGAAATATTTTTAATCGTTGTCAAATCTTTTGAAATATTTGTGAAATTATTTTTAATTCTTTGTGAAAACTCTTTTATTCATCGAAATCATTGAATCATGGCTACAAATCTCTTTATTCATTCTGCAATGAGTAAAAGATCAAATATATCTTGATAAGTAAAAAACTTTTTAGTAGCAAAATTCCTTTTGAAGGAGATGTTTCTTTTATAATAGACTAAAAGATTACAATTATTTTTCGCACTTCAAGAAAATAAGTGCGGGCAGCGATTCGGCGGACGATTTCAAATTCCCGGTTTTCCGCGGTAAAGTTTTTCAATTTTCACAGAAAACTAAGAGTAACATATTCATAATTGACGCTAAATGCAAACATTTATTTGAATTCATGAAGTTTATTCTAAACAGCCTTTAACACAACAGAGCAAAAATTTGCAAAATAAATGATTTTTTAAACAAATACTTCAATTTTCCACTACAAAACATAAATTCCCAATAATAAATGGAATAGTTAAACTTTTATTTGAAAAAACTAATTTTAATTCATTTTTAATTTATTAATTTAATTTTGTTTATTTAATTTAATTAATTAAATTAAATTTTAATTAATTTAATTAATTAATTTAAATTAATTTAATTTTAATTTTCAACCAAAAAGGAAACAAATTTTCAACAAAATAATTAAATTTTCTGCAAAAATTCCTTTTCGTCCAAATAAAAAATAAGTTTTCAATAAAATAGCTCATATTTCAACCAAAAAAATAAATTTTTAATTAAAATGATGAATCTTCAACAAAAAAATTTAATGTCAACCAAGAAATCTTATATAAAACCTAAAAGATAAATTTCTAACCCAAAAATTGAATTTTAACCAAATATGTGGATTTTCAACTAAATAGTTGAATTAAAAAAAAAGACAAATTTTCATTCCAATTGTTGAATTTTGAACAAGAAAAAATCAATTTTGTAACAGAAATGGACATTCAAAATTTCAGATGAAGGAATTAATTTTCAAATAAACTGATGGATTTTTAACTAAAATTATGAATCTTCAACTGAAATTGTTGAATTTTAAATCAAAATGATGAATTTTTAACAAAAGCAATTAATCTTAAACTAAAATTGTTAAATTTTCAACAACAAAAAATTATTTTTTACTAGAAAAGATCAATTGTCAATAAAAAATTAAATAATTAAATTTCAGGTCAAAAAATTAATCTTCAACCAAAAAAAGAATTTTCAACTAAAACTATGAAATTTTCAATTTGAATAAGTTAAATTTTCAGTTAAAAACATTACTTTTTATAAAAAAAACTAACTTTCAACAAGAAAACTGGCAATATTTAACTGGAATAGTTGAATTTTAAACCAGACAGGTATAATGAGAATAATTAATGAGAATTAAAGAGAATAATTGAATTTTTTATCAAGAAGATCAATTTTCTACTAAGAAATTAATTTCTACAAAAAAGATGAATTTTCAACTGAAAAATATCATTTTCCATCGAACATTGAATAATTAAATTTTTATTCACAAAATAAATATTCAACCAAAGAGATGAATTTTTGACTAAAATTCTGGAATATTCAACTAGAATAGCAGTTACATTTCCAGTTCAAATAAATAATGATTTTCAACGAAAAAAGAAACATATTATCAACGAAATAGTTACATTTTCGGCAAAAAATTCCTTTTCATCCAAAGAAAAAAGAGGTTTTCCATAAAATTGTTCATATTCCATTAAAAGTAATTAATTTTTAATTAAAATGATGAATCTTCAAAGAAAAAAATTAATTTTCAACAAAAGAGTTGAACTTTCAACCGAGTAATTTCATCTAAAACCTAAAAGGTGAATTTTAAACTAAAATGATAAATATTTACCTGCAAGACTTGAATTTTTAACCGAAGAGAAAAATTTATAAACAAAAAGATAAACTTGTAAAGAAAAAGATCATTTAAAAAAAAACAACAATTTTGAACCAAATCTGTGAATTTTCAATTAAGAAAGACAAATTTTCATACATATTTTTGAATTTTCAACAAGAAAAAATCAATTTTCAACCAGAAATGGTGATTCAAAATTTCAGTTGACTCAACTGGAATAGTTGAATTTTATACCAAAAAGATTAATTTTCTACGAAAAAGGCGAATTTTTCACAAAGTACATAAATCTTCAAACAACTAATTTAATTTCTAAATAAATGAAAATTCAATAATAAATTATAATACAATTAGAGTAAGCTGAGATAATCTGAAAATTCTCCGACTGTAGATAGAGTATATATCACTTTTTTAAACTGACCAAAATTATTCAAATAATGAAAACTTGAATTTTACTTCGATCAGAACTAATTCCCCGGTTTATAAATTAAATTTCTGATCATTTTCCAGTTTCCAGATCAAGTCTCCACCTTATAACTGTTTAAAAAAATTTAATTCAAGTTTCTCGTGAAAAAATCAAGGATATTTCCAGGTTTTCAAGGATAAGAAAAAATTCAATTTTATTAATTTAAAATTGAAACTCACCGCATGAACATCGAGCATGTCAACACTGAGATCGTAGGTCGTCAAATTCATGGATTGGAAGACTTCGCGAAGAGTCATAGTCTCTCCAGTTTTGGAACAAGTGACGACCTCATCTGCGTGATTCTTCAAAGTCTTCTTGATGAATCGGAGTAGGTGTTTCTGGTTCATGCAAGACGCTGCGTGTATATGCGTGTCCACCTAAAATTAAAAAAAAAACTCTATTTTAATCCTGAGAAACTATTAATAATAAAAATCTACTAGTTGGTTCGCAGAGATGCTTTTTTTCTTATTTTATTTTTTTTTCTTCGTTTTCTTACTTAAAAGTTTAGAAGCATATAAGCGTAAAAGGAAAACATCAATATTCTATAGATAATATAAATATAATTCCTTGGTGTCCATTTTAAATCTTTGAAATTGCGCACCAAATGCAATTATTTATTAGAAAATAATATATTTTACGTTTTACTTAATATGTTTCTTTTTCAGTTATTAAGTTTTTCATTTTTTTATGAGATAATTTTCTTATTAACAGCAGGAGTGGAGCCTTTAGAGTGCTTAGTTTATTATATAAACACGTCAGAATTATTAAGAATATTATTAAAGATGCATAAATTTGCCATTCTTAAACGTTTCAAAACGGTTACATACCATTTTTTTATTGATCAGCTTTAAGTTTAAAACTGACTGTAACTTTTAATTGAGTTCACTTTTGAAAATAAACAATTTTAAACTAAAAACTTTAAATAATTAAATAAATCCCAAAGGGAGTTTAACATTGTTAACCAAGAAGATTAATTTTGTACGAAAAAGATGAATTATCAACTAAATATATGAAATTCCAACTATAAAAGACGAATTTTCAACTAAAAAGATCAGTTTACAACCATAAATAGCATAGTTACATTTTCAATTAAAAAAAACTAATTGTTAACGAACCAAAAAAAGTATTATCAACCAGTTAAATTCGACGAGAAAGCAAATTCTTTACCAAAATAGTTGAAGCTTCAATTAAATAGATGAATTCTCAACAAGCAAGATTAGTTTTCTACTCAGATACACATATTTTCCACAAAATAGTTAAGTTTTCAAACTAAAAAGTCAAATCCCAATTTCAAAATAATGCAATGAATTTAATAAATTTAGTCACATTTAAAGAATTCGGAGGAATTCAGAATATTTCAAGGAAGATAAAAGATTTCAAAAAGATTTCAAGGAGTTTAAAAACATTCGAAACAACTCTAAAGAATATAAAAGAATAGATTAAGTTCAAACAATTCAAAGGAATGAAACATTCAAAATTACTAATTTAATACTGATACATATTTGAAATTTTACTCAATTGAAAAATTGCAAAAAACAGCATTAAAAATTGAATATTTTTTAGCATCTTTCTAATTTATCCAATTCCGTTTCCACATTAATCCATGCAAAAAATCTTGCATGAAAAATAAAACCATGTCTCTCAAACTATATATTTTTTAGTATTCAGAACAATTCCAGTTACATTCAAAAGAATTCAAATCATTTGGAAAAATGTTAAAAAGTGTTTTAAAAATCCATTAATTTCCGTAAAACTGGAATGAATTTAGATGAATTTAAGATAAAAGAGAAGAATTCGATGAAGTTCATGAAATATCAAGGCGAATTAAAAAAAAACGTCAAAAGAATTTAAAACAATTTGAAAAAATTTCATTGAATTCAGTAACTTTGAAATAAGCTTAGAAAAATATAAAAGAATTCAGGATGAACTCCAACAAATTTCAAATCTCCTCAAATCTTTCAAATCCTGATAATTTTTAACAGAAGAAATGACTAATGACTACAAAATAATTCAATTTTTTTTTTAAAGTCAACTGAATTAAAACAATTTTATGAATCTAAAAAATTTGATTGATTACAATCAATTTTGAGTGAATTTAGAAACATTCAAAAGAAATGAGAAGAATTAGATGAAATTTATAAAAACAATCAAGCTGAATTTAAAAAGAAATAGAGTAAATTGAAAACAATTCAAAACTATGGAAAAATTAATTGAATTATGTAGAATTGAATGAATTTACAGAAGAATTTAAAAAAATCTAGAAGGATTTAAGATAAATTAATAAGAATTCAGAGCAGATTTAAACCCTTGGAAATTCCTTGAAATTGTTTAAATAATACAAAAATAAGCCTTCAAAGTACTGTAATAAATAAAACATTTCTGGGAAACAGTTAAAGTTTCTTAAAATATTTCGAATCCTTTTATATCTTTCGAACGCCCTTGATACATTTAAAGCTCTTGAAAACGCCTGAGAATCTTTTAAAACACCCTCAAGTATTTCAAATCCTTTCAAATCCCATTCAATTACTGAAATAAATAAATAAATAATTTCTTGTCATCTTTTAAAATAAACTCAAATATTTTTAATGCGTTAAACTCATTTGCAATTTTTTAAGCTTTTGAAAATGTCAAGGAACTTGAAAAAATACGTTAAAATATTTTGAAAGCGTTGATCCTTTTATCAATCGATCCTCAGGATCAATTAAATTAAAACTTTTAAATATTAAAAAAATCCGTTGAATGAAGTACAGCAGAGTAAATTTAAATAAATTCAAGTAAATTCATAAAATTGAAGAGAATTAATAAAACTCAAGATAAATCCACAGAAACTTGGATAAATTAATAAGAATTTAGGATGAATTCCAAATCTCTTTAAATCTTTGAAAACATGATAATTTTTAACAGAAGAAGTGACTAATGACTACAAAATAATTCAATTAAAATTTTTTAAGTTCAAATGAATTCGAATTTGATTTACAATAAATGTTGAGTGAATTTAGAGAAATTTAAAAGAAATGAGAAGAATTAGATGAAATCCATAAAAAAATCAAGCTGAATTTAAAAAGAAATAGAGTGAATTGAAAACAAAATTAAAAATATGAAAAAACTAATTGAATTGTGCAGAATTGAGTGAATTTACAGAAGAATTTTAAAAAATTTAGAACGATTTATGATAAATTAATAAGAATTCCAAGCAGATTCCAAATGAATTGCAAAAAATATTTGAAAATCTCTTCAAATCTTCGAAACCCTACGATATCCCTCATTTCATTTGAAAAATTCTTTGAAATCTATTAAAATATTAAAATCCCTTAAAATTATTAAAACCCTTGGAAATTGTTTAAATCTCTTTACAATTCCTTGGAATCTTTTAAAAGATCCTAAAATATTACAGTCTTTGAAAGCCTTCAAAGTACTGAAATAAATAAAACAATTTCTGGGAAACGGTTAAAGTTTCTTACAATATTTCGAATCCTTTTATATATTTGGAACACCCTTGACACTTTTTAAAACTCTTGAAAATAAATTACTGAAATAAATCAAAGATTTTACTTGTCATCTTTTAAAAT
This sequence comes from Acraspis erinacei, assembly GCA_035041075.1. Classification (NCBI taxonomy): domain Eukaryota; kingdom Metazoa; phylum Arthropoda; class Insecta; order Hymenoptera; family Cynipidae; genus Acraspis; species Acraspis erinacei. Next base: position 4,553,544 of record JAWWLR010000166.1, on the reverse strand, counting down.
AAACTAAATTATTTCAAATCTTTCAAACTCCTTTGAAATGTTTTAAAGCTTTTGAAAATGCCAATGAACTTGAAAAAAAAAACACGTTAAAATGTTTCAAATCCTTTGATCATTTTATCAATTGATCCTCAGGATCAATTAAATAAAAAAATTTTTTAATTCAACAAAAAACCATTGAATTAAGTAGAATAGAGTAAATTTAGAGAAATACAAGAAAGAGAATTAATAAAATTCAAGATAAATCCACAGAATCTAAGATAAATTAATAAGAATTCAAGATGAATTCCAAATCTCTTTAAACCTTTGAAACCATGATAATTTGTAACAGAAGAAGTGACTACTGACTACAAAATAATTCAATTAACATTTTTTTTTAAGTTCAAATGAATTCGAACAGTTTTAAGAATCTAAAAAATTTGATTTACAATAAATGTTGAGTGAATTTAGAGAAATTTAAAAGAAATGAGAAGAATTAGATGAAATTCATAAAAAAAATCAAGCTGAATTTAAAAAGAAATAGAGTGAATTGAAAACAATTCAAAAATATGAAAAAATTAATTGAATTGTGCAGAATTGAGTGAATTTACAGAAGAATTAAAAAAAATTTAGAACGATTTCTGATAAATGAATAAGAATTCAAAGTAGATTCCAAATGAATTGCAAACAATATTTGAAAATCTCTTCAAATCTTCTAAACCCTACGAAATCCCTATTTTCTTTTGAAAAATATTCAAATATTACAGTCTTTGAAAGCCTTCAAAGTACTGAAATAAATACAAAATTTCTGGGAAAAAGTTAAAGTTTCTTAAAATATTTCGAATCCTTTTATATATTTGGAACGCCCTTGATACTTTTTAAAGCTCTTGAAAATTAATTACTGAAATAAATCAAAGATTTTACTTGTCATCTTTTAAAATAAACTACATTATTTCAAATCTTTCAAACTCCTTTGAAATATTTTAAAGCTTTTGAAAATGCCAAGGAACTTGAAAAAAAAACATGTTAAAATATTTCAAATCCTTTGATCATTTTATCAATTGATCCTCGTGACCAATTAAATTAAAACGTTTAAAAATTTAAAAAAAAACCACTGAATTAAGTAGAATAGAGTAAATTTAGAGAAATACAAGAAAGAGAATTAATAAAATTCAAGATGAATTCCAAATCTCTTCAAATTTTTAAAACCTTACAAAATACCTCACTTCTCATGAATACATTCTTTAAAATTCACTGAAATATTATAAAATACCGTGAAATTCTAAGATGATATTTTATGAAATCATCGAAAATATATTAAAATACATTGAGAGTTTTAAAATTCCTTATAATCGTTGAAATCCTCGGAAATCTTATAAAATAACGTGAAATATTTTAGAATATATTAAAACATCATACGTTCCGTAAAATCGTTCAATATCTTCGGAAATTCTACAAAATTCTTTACCCTAAAATATTTTAAAAGCTTTAAAATCACTTCAAATTGATGAAATTATTCCAAAAAAAATTCCTTAGGATTCTTTTCAAATTTCCTAAAATACTTAAAAACAAAAGCTCCTGAAAATGCCTTAGAAGTTTAAAAAAAACCTAAAATCTTAAAAATATCTTCAAATTGTTGATGTCTATTTTAAATTTGTCTAAATCTTTATAAATACTCTAAAATATTTCAAAGAATTCAAGATAATGCAAAAATAGGTCTAGGTCTGTAATGAATAGTGATAATTAATTTTTTAAATGGACACTGTAGTCTGCGTTATGTAACAATTAATTGAGCAAATTTAGATGAATTAAGAAAAGCACCTTTCTAATGTTATAAAAGTCTCGATGAGGAACAGCTTTCTGACTCGCGAGTTCCCTGAGTTCGTTGAGCAGAACGTGCAATTGAAATTTGGAGGAGAGATAGCTCAATCTTCTGTAACAAAAGGATTTCAATGGTCCATCGGCTATCATCGCACAAAGGATGTTCATGTCTCCAACGAAGGTTGCCATGTCCGGATAAGAATACGGCACTGGTTTCTTATTAGCGAGGTCCTCCTCACTTGCGTATAAATTGAAGACACCGTTGATAGGTGCAATTTTGTAGTTCTTTGACGGAGGGAATTCACATGCCCAGGGATCTCCGCGAGAAGCTGGCGCATGCACTGGATGATCTAGTTAAAAACGAAAGTGAGTAAGAATTAATGTCCTGCAAATTGATTCATTTTTAGTGAATTTATACACAAGTTTTAAATACGGATAAACATTTGGAAGGAGAAAATGAAAACGGATCAGTTAAATCCACTGAGAAATAGGGAAGAAAATAAAAACAATAAACAAGGAAAAAAAGTAAAACAATCAAATGAAAGCAAACAAGTATTAAATTGATGGAAATGAATTCAGGAAAGGATGGGAAAAGGACCTGTCAGAGGCACGTTCTTGATGACGGCGTCGATGTCTGCATCAGAGCGAATCTCTGAGAATTCTCTCTCGAAAGAAGTTGCACTCGCCCCTTGAGAAATAGAGTTAAAAAATGAGTGAATGATGAATTTTTAAATTGAAAGGAATTCGAATTGAGAGTGAAACGATAATTATATAGCAAAAATTACATTCCTTATTCATTTATCTTACCTTTGATACATTTTCGATCATCGTGTTGAACCTCATCATCAGTGGAATAAGGTCTCTTATCGACGCTTCGCAAAAACCTTGAGGTAATTGTTGGAAAGCTCTGTTTGGAATTGTTCATGTATTTTTCTCGCATTGCGAGAGCCTGTACCAACATCTGTGAGGCTTGCTGTAAATCCTCCAGTGGTACCTGAAAATTAATATAACCATTTTTGTTTACAATTCTAATTTAAGTAGTTTATTTTGAAACTTGAAAAAATGTAATGTTTGTAGAATAGAATCAGGGGTAGTACAAAATCAAAATTTCGAAATTCGCTGATCTTCTCCTAACTTTTCACTGGACTAGGAGATCAATAATGTTAATGTAAAAAAATCTGTTTCTAAATTGATCTGAAACACTTTTGGCGACAGCTGCAGGACTTCACATTCCAAAATTCTCTCCAAACAATGGAAATAGGGTGGTTCTTCCCGAAAGTAGGGGAATAATTTTTTTTAAATGAAATGAATGTATAGGTACCATATTGAATTCAATATGAATCAAGTCATCTATTGTATTTCAAACGATATTAGATATAGTTATAACGATATAGTTGCATTTTCAACCAAAAAAGATTAATTTTAACGAAAAATTCGAGTTTTCAAGCTAAAATACGAATTTTTTAGAATAAAGTTGACTATTAAACGAAAAAGTTAATTTTCAACCAATAAAGATAATTTTTAAACAAAATACATAGTAGAATGAAACCAAAAAATTATTTTTAGACCAAAAATTTGCATTTGCAAGCAAATAATTTAACTTTCAAACAAAAGAGATGAATTTGTTAGAAAACAATAGAAATTTAACCCATTTTCTCTCTCTACTTTCATTGGTTATATATTTGTCACTTGTGAGCAGAAAAGGAGGTAGTTTGTCAATCTAATTTTGAATCTCGAATTTTTTTTCATACTCTGATTTCGTTGCATACAAAAATAATAAAGTAAATTTCATTTCGATTTTAAATAAAATCAAATAGTTCAATTTTCAAATAAGTGCTCGAATTTTTTTAATTTAAAAAAAAGAGTTGATTTATCAAGAAAAAATTAATGTTACAAAAAACGAATTTACCACGCAAAAAATTTTCAACCAAAAAAAGATGATTTTTAACGAAAAAGTTCAGTTTTCAAGCTAAAAATACGAATTTAATAGAATAGAGTTGACTATTAAACAAAAAAAGTTCATTTTCAAACAAGAAAGATAATTTTTAAACCAAATACATAATAGAATGAAACAACCGAAATTAGTTTTAAACCAAACATTTGCATTTGCAAGCAAATAGTTGAACTTTTAAGCAAGAGACGAATTTTTCAGAAAATAATAGAATTTTTAACCAATTTTCTCCCTTATATTTGTCTCTTGTGGGCGGAAAAGGAGGTAGTTTGTCAATCTAATTTTTAATCTCGAATTTTTTCATGCTCTAATTTCGTTGCATAAATTAAACTGCAACCAAAACCTGCTGCATTTTCATCCAAATGGTAGAATTTTTTTATCCAAAACGACGGATGTTCACACAACACAGTTAAATTTTCAACCAAAGAGATTCAATTTTAACTGAAATAATGAATCTCTAACAACAACAAAAAGAAATAATTTTTTAACTACGTAGTTGAATTTTCAACCAAAAAGATAAATTTCATACAAAAAGTTGAATTTCCACCCCGAAATTATGAACTTTTAACACAAAAGTTCATTTTAAACCAAATAGTTGAATTCCTAACTAGAAAATATCAATTAACCCTAAGAAATTAATACGTAACTAATTAAATGAATCTTTAACGAAGTATTTTTTCAATTCCTAACTAAGTAGTTGAATTTGGAATCAAGAAGACTAATTTTCTAGAAAAAAAACGAATTTTCAACTAAACAGTTGAATTTGTAAATGAAAACGATCGATTTCCAACAAAAAATGAAATAGTTCAATTTTCGGTCTAAAAGCAATCATTTTTCAGGGGAAAAAACGAATTTTTAGCAAAATATTAAAAATTTTAAGCAATAAAGTGAATTCTTAACAAATTAGTTTAACTTTCCACAAAGTAGTAAATGTTTAACAAAATAATTAACTTTCAAGCAAAAATAGTTGGATTTTATTATTTACCTATTAATTCAGTTTTAATTTAATAACAAAATAAGAGAGCAAATCCATTTAAAATCAAGCAGAGTTATGCGTATTTGAATTTTGTGCTTTATTTTTTTTTAACCCGAATTTTTTTAACCTCTATAACCTCTATTTCTGGACTTTTTTGTGAGCTTGCACTTTAATATGGAGATATTTGGTAAGTTTGATGCTTGATAAATAACTTTGGTAGTCAGAAGAATTCTTCTTTTTTACAATCGAATATTCTACTTTTTCTTGGAAATAATTATATATGAAAAAATTTGAAGATAAAAGTTTGCACGTCTAAAAATTTCGATAAAATATCTCTTGTTTCTTTTGCGATATTTTTCATAATTTACGAGAAAAATTCAAAAATTACATTTTTTAGGAAAAAAATTGTACGGCCTCAAAATTTGGAAAAATAAAAAAGGTGGGATTTTCCAGAAAATATATTTTTTTCATGTTTTTAAAAATTTGAAGAAAATATTCGATTGAAAACCCCACCTTTTTTATTCTTCTAAGCATTTTTTTTTAATTTTCTACTAATACAAAGAGCATCTAGCGGGCTGAAACATTTTTGAGACCCGGAGAATTTTTTCCCTAAAAACGTAACTTTTAATTTTTCTCGTTAATTATTAAATATATCGCAAAAGAACAACAAACATATTATATATTCAGAACTTTCTCACGTGCAAACTTTTATCTTGACGTCTTTTCGTATCTGTCATTCTTTTCAAGAAAAAGTAAAAAATTCGCTTGCAAGAAATAAGAAGACGATTTTTTTGCAAATCGGAAAAATACTTATCACCTAATTGCCTCTAAAAAAACAACATATTTTGTCCCCGAAAATGGAAAGTTTCTTAAAAGAACAGGGGAAAAGGGATACATTTTTAAAAAAGGGTAACAGAGAAATAGGGCAGGAATTTTAAGTCCGAGTTAAATTGTTTATATATTTAATTTTTGCTTTGTGGATTTTTAGCGACAAGTATTTTTATCGTCGGAACCCATTTCCCTATCCTGGAGGGACTCCTAGGTAATAAGACAAAGAAAGGTTTTGTATTATCCTCATTCGTATTTTGCGACCTTCAAGATTTTTACGATGTAAGTCGTATGCAGCTGAACATATCGCCGGCTTATCGAACCATTTCGCTTCTACAGTGATGTGTTAGACGAAAGACGTAAATTAAAGCGGATGATACCATCTCACGAAGAGAAAAAGAATATTTCATGTTGGAATAAAACAATAACAAAATTTAACTTCCTCTTATAAATTATAGATTATTCATAAAATTTTTTATCACTCGTTATATTTAAATTTGAAACAGCCAGTAAAAAAATTTAATAAGAGGATACATTAAACCTGCCGATAAAATTAATATATTATCTGGTTATTACATAGTACAGGATTTATAAAGTGGTTAGATTATTCCATAATTAAGTAATTGTTCAAGCAATTCAAAAACGATTTACGTTAACTAGAGACAAAAAACAAACTGCCATTATTCAAGTTTAACATAAACCTACAATTAATCAAGTTTTTGTTCAAGATTTAATCCCCTTTTTGCCTTAGTTTCATTTGACTGAAAATGCAGTGATTTAACAGAAGAGTAATAGTTTAATCATGTATAATTGAGACTTTGAAAGTAGGTAGGATTAATCTCAGATTAAAAAATTCTCCTCCCCCTTTGGTTTCCTACGTAGAAATTTGCCCCCGGAGCTTTAATTAAAATGCCATCGACTGAAAACAGCTGACAAGGTCAATGCGAGCTCATGTCGATTATGAGAGCCCGGATTAAAGTCTTTCAAGGCAAACTAATGGAAGGGATGCGATGTAGTTGACAAGGGTTTCTTCTTACTTTTCAGGCTTCCCTTTCAAGAATTTCGATCGAGAGTGTCGCTTAGCTAATCTAAACCCTGAACTTACTTTTCACTTTCTCTGCATACTATGTGGCCGTCCAAATGAAAAGGGCCCTTATCGTTGGTTCTAATTTAGAAGGTATTTGCGTTTTTTTGAGTCAGGATAAAAATTATTATCCTTGAGTTTAAGAGGAGAATGCTTATAGTTGCTACAAAATCCATATTTCCAGATTCCCTGAATTTTCCAGAACCAATTTTTCTTTTTCCCCGACCATTATAAATCTTTCTTTCTTAAGAATTTTCAACAAAAAATGGAATAATAAAATTTTCAGTCTAAACAATTTTCAAAGATCAATCTTCAAAAAAATTGAAGCTGAATAAAAAAGTGCAATAGTTCATAATGCAGAAATTTTGTATTTTATTTTTATTTTTAATCAAACCCAGTAGAAGTAAGCCAAAAAATTCAAATTTCCAACAAAATAGTTCAATCCTCAACCAAAATAGATTATTGTTTAAACCAAAAATAGAAATTCCCAAGAAATGAGTTGAATTTCGAAAGATTTTTCAGTCTATAGAGAAAAAAATGTCATCCAAAACGTTACATTTTTCAAGCAAAAAAGAAGAATTTTTCACAGAACAATTTTGAACCAAAAATGGAATAATAAAATTTTTAGTTAAAACAATTTTCAGTCAAAGAGATGAATTTTCAATCGAATAAAATTAATTCTAAGCAAAACAGTATAATATTTGATATTTCAGAAAACATTTTTTTATTTTCAATCACAACCAGTTGAAGAAAACCAAAAAATACGAATTTTCAACAAACTAGTTGAATTCGAGTTGAATTTTGAGCCACGAAAGATTTTTCAGTCAATAAAGAACAACAATTTCATTCAAAACGATTTTTAAAGCCAAAAGAAGAATTTTTTACAAAACAGTTGAGTTACCAAAAAAGAAAATTTTCCAACACAATGAAACGAATCTTCAACAAAAAACATGACTTTTTAACTAGGTAGATTAATTATCAACATACGAGTTGAATTTTAAAACTAAAAAAGATTTTATTTTGAAAACAAAAATAGTTCAAATCGTCCAAAAAATACAAATTTCTACCAAAATAGTTAATTTTTTAACAAAAATAATAATTTCCAGTCAAGAAAGACAAAAATGTCAGTCAAATTGTTGAATTTTAAATCCAAAGCGACCAGTTTTCCACAAAACAGTAGAATTTTCAACATAAAGTGTAATAACTGATATTTCCATCAAAAAATATTTTCATTTTTAATTAAAAACAGTTAAATTGAACCGAAAAATACAAATTAGAAATAAGCTAGTCGAACATTAAACCCAACGGATTCTTTTTTAAATTAAAAAGAGGACAAGATAAATCTTCAACCAAAATCATGAATTTTTAACAAAGTGGATCCATTTTCAACCAAGTAGTTGAATTTTCAAACAAACCAGCTTTTAGGTTAAAATAAAAACCTGTTCAATTCACCCCAAAAATACAAACTTGTACAAAAATAGTTAATTTTTCAACAACAAAATTTTGCAGTCTTGATAGAAAAAAAATGTCAACCAAATTATTGAATTTTAAATCCAAAGAGGCCAATTTTTCTACTAAACAGTGGAATTTTCAACGAAAAACTTCACTTTTAAACAAATAGTTAAATTTTCTATTAAAATAGTAGCATTTTCAACAAAATAGCACATTTTTAAAGAAAAAAAAGAATTTTCAATAAATAATGAGATTAATTACTACAAAAGGCAGATTTTCTATAAAATAGTACAATTTTCAAGTAAAAAAGATTGATAAAAATATTGAAATTTTCAACTAAAGAAATTAATTTCAAACCAAAAAGATGGATTTTCAACCAAGAAGATAAATTTTCTTTCGAAAAATACGAATTTTCAACCAAGAAAGGTTTTTCAATCAATATAGAAAAAAAATTTGCATTGTAAATGTTGAATTTCAATGACAAGAAGAAGATTTTTCAACCAAATGATTGAATTTTGAACTGAACAATATTAGCTTTCAACAAAAAATGGAATAGTTAAATTTTCAGTTAAAAAAATTAATTTTCCACACAAAAAATTGGAACCAGAGCGAGGAATTTTTAACTAAAGTAATAAATATTTAACTAGAACAGTATAATTTAAAAACAAAAAAATTAATTTTCGATAAAAGAGTTTAACTTTCAACCAAGAAAACTAATTTTCAGTTAGAATGATGAATTTTTAATTGGAATATGTAAATTTTCAATGAAGAAGATTAATTTTTAAACAAGAAGGTTAACTTTCTACAAAAAAAGATTTTTCAACAACATACATGAATTTTCAACTGAAAAAGACAAATTTCAACCAAACATTTTAAACAAAAAAGATGAAATTACCACTGAAATGATTAACCTTTATCTATAATTATTGAGTTTTTAAGCAAGAAGATTAATTTCTATAAAAAAACAAACAATTTCAACTAAAATAGATAATTTTTCAACCAAAAATTGAATGGTTACATTTTTAGTTGAAAAATTGATATCCAAGCACAGAGATGAATTTTAAACTAAAATGATGAAATATTCAATTGGAATAGTTACATTTTCAGTTAAAAAATTTTAAATAAAGAAAACATTTTTTTCAACAAAATAGTTAAAGTTTCAACCTAAATCGTTAAATTTTCAGTAACAAAAATTAATTATCAGCCAAAAAAAAACGAACTTTCAACCAGAAAGATGAATTTTCAATTCAAATGATGAATCTTCAATCAGAAAAATTAATTTTTAATAAAATAGTTTAATTTTCAACCAACTAATCAAATTTTTATTCCAAAAAAAGATAAATTCTCAACGAAAAATGTAGTAGTTGAACTAGAAAAGATTAAAAAAAATTAATCAAAAACAGTTTATTCAATAAAAAATACAACTTTTCAACATGAGTTGATTGTTCAACTGAGAAAGATTTTTTTCGGTCAAGATTGCTCCAAGAAGAAAATTAATTTTATACCATTAGAGAACGAATTTTCCACAAACTACATGAATACAGTAATATAAAGCTACTTTTACAAATGAAAATCATTTTTATTCAAATTTAAATCACAATAAAAAAAATTAAGCACTCTTTCGAATAAAATCACCAACTTACAAAAAATCCCTGATATTTCCTAGGAGTAATTGAAAATGAAACTTACCCCGGAAGTATCCTCCCCGGAGATGGATACTCGTTGGAAATGTGGCACAAAGTCATTTTCTTCAAGTTTGAAGGGATGCTCGATATCATCTGGAACTCCTGGACCAAGTGACGGTTCATAATGACTTCTTCTCTCCTCCAGATCCTTTGCAGCTCTGAAATGAAGTGAAAAATTAGAAGCAATTCGAAAACAATAAAAATTATAAAAAAATAATCAATATAAGTTGATAAATTAAAAGTATTATTTCCCTTTGCACTCTACTTGTCACCCGGAATGACAACAAAGTTTGTTTACGTGCTACGTCTCTCACTCTCAGACTAATCGTCAATTATCTTATCTGAAAAGCTACTAATTCACTCTGTTGAATTTATTAAGTAGTTCTTACATCACCTCTCGGTGTGAAATTATAATTACCCATATATTTACCAATGGATTTTCTCGCTTTTCTCGCTCGAATGACTTATACTTCCCTAATGAATTCAAAGCAAATATGTTTTACTTATAGGATGCCTACTAAAACTGACTTGATAAATTATAAGCTACTTATGCGTGGAAATGTGTGGCGCGTGCAAGAAAAACTTTTCCGGTTTAATCAAGAAAGATTCGCAATTATTCGAATTTAACTTATTTTCCTTAGAACGCACAGTCCCGAAAAATAATGCCTTTCAATGGAATTCTACAACCTAGTCACGATGAGAAAATCTTGAGCTAACAAGCACCAAAAGTTGTCGATTGAATCATTGTTAATTTAGGAGATTATGTTATCAGGGTTCAGTGATAATAAGAATTGACACGCCAGCTTTACTTTAATGAAACGATCTTCTATCATGTAGCATGTATCATGCATCAAGTATTCCAAAATAAACTGGATAACACATTATACATTTGAACTGACGTCAGAGATCCTGTAGATAAAAGCCAATTTTAACGCAAATAAATCCCATTTATCTAATATCATTTACTCCATCACCAGAATCTCAGGTTTCAGCCCAATACAAATTTTATCAACAAGGTCATTCATCAGCCTCTAAATTTTTCATCTAGATATCTGCAATTTAATCGAATATCTGACGCTGTTCTGCCATCCCTACCCACCTCAAAAATCATTACTCAAAATGACAGATACATTACATTATTTTTTAATATAAAATTAGAGAAGAGTGCCATTTTTTAAAAATAAACTAGCCGAACAAATTAAACCGAGATCCTTGTCTTCTTAGTTTTATAAACATTACCTCACGAGTATTTTACAGTCTCTCAGCCACCGTTTCGATTCGATGGCTCCAGCGAACATATCCGAATTAATCGATTTGAATGAATTCCCTATTAAAAAGTATATTTTCGAATCTAAAACTGTAGAGAGCACGTGTTACATTGTGTGAGGAATGAAAGGCACTTCTCAGGTTCTTTTGACAACTGAACATTGCAAAACTCATTGGTTCTCCAGGTGGAATATGTTTGTATTCTTAACTAAACAAATTTATTTATTCGAGAAAAAGATGAGTCACTGAAAAATGTTTGAAGCATGACTGCATCTTCATATCACATTTTTTCAATGGAATGGATAAGTTGTTTTAGGTGGAATGTTGGTGGAACGAAATGAAATACACTACACTCGACTCGACGGTCGCGTAAGGACTGAGATGACCCACCGGTCGCACACCCTCCTACACTGGTGACCCAACCACGCACCTACTTCGCATATATCATACAGAAAATAGGGGTGGCATTTTCTGACCTTCAGAATTTTCTTTTGTATTTTATATCTAGATAATTACGGAAATAAGAGAAGTATAAAGAGGTTTTGAGAGAGTTCAAAACGAGTTTAAATAGATTTAAAATAAGTTTAAAATATTCTAAAGTACTGGTGAAGCAAAAAATTTATAATTCATCTTTCACTTTTACTTGTAGAGATATAAATTTTAGAAATGGAATTATAATTTTTAAAAAGCTAGTATTGGAAAAATCTATTTGTATCCGGTTTTTTTCTCTCAATATTTTGTAATATTGCTAGAGAATACAATTTTTCTATTCTAAATATTACTCTCTTTTTCTTTTTGAAAGATATTTCTAAACAATTTTTTTTTTTGGTAAAAACTCGTTTAATTGAAAATAAAATTATACTTTTTGACTGAAGCTTTTCGTCGCAAATCAATACCAATATTAAATTATAATTTTTATCACATTAGTTGAAGGCGTTCACCAAGAAGTGTGGCTACTGCGGTAGATTATCGATCCACAATGTATTCTAAGTATCCGTGTGCCAAGAAAGATTAAACACAATTGATTAAAATACAAAAAATGTTAATAATAAAGTAAATAAAATAAATTTATATTACATTTTTTTCGAAACTTGAACCAATGTGTGATCTTTAAACTTAAGTTTTCTTTTCCCTGGCGAATTTAATGTTCAAAAAAGACGAATTTTAAACAAAATAACTAAACTTTCAACAACATTGTTGAATTTTTAACCAAGTATTTGACTTTTCTATCCACAAACGAAGAGTTGAGTTTTCAGGCCAAAAAGATTCAATTTCAACTAAATTAAGTTGCATTACATACAATATTTTGAATTTTCAACAAAAAAAGCAAACTTTCAATAAAGAGAGATGAATCCTCAAAAACAAAAATTAATTTTTAATAAAAAATTTGCTTTTACAGCCAAACAGTTCAAATTTAAATTAAAGAAGACGAATTTTCAACAACATAGTTGAACTTTTAGTCTAATAGTTGAATAATCAACCAAATGGTCGAATTTTTAATAAAACATGTTAAACTTTAACCAAAATTGTTTGTATTTTCAATCAAATAGTTAAAATTTTAAGCCAAAAAGACGCGTTTTTTAGACGACCATTGAATTTCAACCAAAAAAGATTAAATTTCTAACTAATTTCTAAATTCATCTCTAGATGAATTTTCAATAAAGAAGATTATTTTACACCTAATAAGACGAATTTTTAAACAAATAGTTGAATTTTCAACCCGCAAAGATGAATTCTCGATAAAATGTAATAGTTGATATTTTAACCAAACAAGATGAAATTTCTACTAAAATAGAAGAGTTTGTAAACGATAAAGACGAATTTTTAACCAAGAAAATTATTTTCTACCAAAAAAGGCGAATTTTTAATAAAATGCATGCATTTCGAAATAAATAGCTTAATTTTGTATAAAATAGTCCAATTTTCAACCAAAGAGATGAATTTTCAACTAAAGTGATGAATTTAAAAAAGACAATTTTTCAAGAAATACATGTTTTAAGACAGAAACAAGAGTGTATCCAAATTGATGAACTTTCAACCAAAAATGACAAATTTGAGTCTGAAAAAAATCACTTTTCAACCAAAAATGCAAAAAAGATTACATTTTCAGTTAAAAAAAAAAGTAACCTCACCCCCCTCCCCCAACATTTTTCAACTAAATAGTTAAATTTTCAACCAAAGGTGCAACTCAAACTAAAATGACAAATCTTGAACTGGATTACTTAAACTTTCAGCTAGAAAAATTAATTTTCGACCCCAAAAAAACGAATTTTCAAGCAAAAAACATGAATTATCAACAAAAAAAGAAGATTTTTTAAGAGTGTTTTAACCTTCAGCCAAGTAGTACAAAGATTATAAATTTAAATAAAAAACATAGAATCTTTTACGGAAGGAATACAAACATTTTATGTCACAATTTTTAATTTAGTATCCTTCACCTTTTCCCTGATTTCCAGGCTTTCCCTGACCTCTGGCCATTCTGTAGAAAAGTCCTTGTATCTCAAAATAAATTTTTCACTTTCGAAACTACATACATTGTATTATACTCAAAAATAAAAACATTCTTTAACCCCACGTTGGTTCTTTCAAGATCAAGAAGTCACTCGTTGAGAGCGATGAAAAGAGTTTCTTTTAGGAACCTTGAAAAGGTCTCTTACGTCGCGTTTTATTTCCTTTGAAACCACTTACATTTTTGCAGAATTGAGATTCCGTTGCAAACAATCTCACAAGATAAACGTTAGCCTTTGGCTAGGGGTATTAAATTTCTTCCAAGCTCTTAAGTCTAATATCAGCTTTCTAAAGATAAAATAGAGAAGCATGCTCTAATCGACAATCAAACAAAATTTTCCGAATATGTTCGAAGAATGAAAAAAATAAATAATCTATTCCGTTGAACAAATTGCTGTGACAGAATATTCCACCGGTTTAACATTGATGAATTCAAACATTACTCCAAGCTTTCAATAGACCGCAATTAACAGAGTCTTATTCTTTTGTTAGAATGCAAACTACAAACTGACAAAGACTCTACACTTCTCTACTAAAAATTAAACAAACTTTTTGAAATGTAAATAGGAATAGAAGTAAAATACGGACATAAAAAGAAACTAACTTGACTGTAAGTTGTCGCTGAATGAGAAGTTTCTTCTCGATTTGCTCAATGGGAAACTGAGGAACTTCATAGGGAGCAGAAATTTCATTCGGAAGTTCAAGGCCTGCTAATCTTCCACCTACAGCTCCAGCTTCATGACCAAAAACAGGACTTTCACTTCCTGAAAACAGATTTTTTCAACTTTATTATCCACTTTATTTTTATTCCAAAAACTAAATTAATTTTGGAATTCAAAAGTAAAAATTTTTGGAAAATTTTTAAACGCCTGGAGTCCTGAAAGTAACAAAATTCAATTCCTAAAACATGGGATAATATTCGATTATTTTCAAATCTTTAATTTACCATCACATTTTAATTGCCCGCTCTTCTGCAACCATTCGACAATTTTCGCTGCATCTGGCTTCACAAGATCCGCTTCGCTTTCCAATACCATAATGCTAATTATAGAAAACAAAATATGACTCTCGGAAATCTATTACAAATATTTCAAATTAAAATTAGATTCTTTTGTCAGCAGCTCATCAAGAAAGGACAAAAGTATAGAGTGAAAAATGGAAGTAAACAAAGGAAATTTTAAAATGATATGATTAACGTGAGAAGGTTGTTACTGGTTGATATATATGAAAAATGTAAATATCTCCCAAAATAATGAAAACACCAGAGGATAATTGTTTTATTGTTTTGCCCTGCGGAAAATTGAAAATGTAGAGAAAACAGTGTGGAATATTGAAGCCGTTGACTATTATTAATTCTAATTGAGTGTCTATTTTGGAAATCTCTTCCTATGTGCGCAACTAGCCAGGAATTTCATCGATTTTACCAATATACATCTACTAAGTCACTTTGTATTACATTCGCATCCGTCTGTAACACACAATGCTTATTGATTTCGCAAAGACCCAATTTCCATACATTTTTATCAATACAAGGAGTAATTCACGCAAATTAGTTGTTACTGTCTTCATCTCCACTTTATTTAAACAAATTTTTAAATTACCAACGAACTATTTAAAAAAACATAAATAAAAAATTAAATTATATGAAAAACTATCTTTTAAATTTACAATTATTTACCAACTCTTCTGAAGACATAAAAAATAGACACAAGTCTTGATGTTTTTTTTTCTTCGAAAAATGTGAAAACTGTTGTTACATCAGAATTTAAGGGATTAAAATATACCTTCAATCAAATGTACACTTTAAAGGTCAATTAAAATTGGATAATGCTACCCATCCCCGAACAAAGACTTTCTATCTAATGTGAGGTCACGACCCTCGTGCTTTGCTTAATGCATGGTTCGATGAAATGGATATATTTAGAACAGCAAAGTTTGTTTGACTGGAAAATCTGAACTTGTGGCATATGAAAAAGTTTGCAATTATTATCTCGCAACTGATAATTTCTATTTGCAAAATAAAAAATCGCGAAAGAAACAAAGAACTGATTATTATTAATCATCAAGTAACAATTGAACTGAATTTTAGTTTACAAAGTTTCAATTTGAGATTTTCAATATCTGAACAAATAAAATTTGAAATTATTTAAGTATTGCAGTTTTCATTTTTAAAATAAGAGAGACCACCCTACAGCAGATAATGATCCTACAGTAATCGCCCTGTTAACACAGATAAATTTATAACATAAAATAGAATAATTAAATTTTTAGAAAAATAAAAATTCACAACCAAATAAAATACATTTTAACGAAATAGTTACATTTTTAGACAAATTAATTAATTTTACCAAGAAGATTAAATTTAAAAAAATAAATAAATAGAAATTTTCGACAGAAAAAGGAAGTTAAATTTTCAGTTGCAGAAACTTGTTTTACATTAAAAAAAATTTATTTTCAACCAAAGAAATTAATCTTCAATCCAAGACAAACGATTTTTCATGAAAATTAAGGAATTTTCATCTAAAAGAAAGAATAAAGTAAAAATAGAATAGGCACATATTCAGTTAATACAAAATTAACATTTTACTAAGAAAAAAGAATTTTCAACAAAATAGTTATTTCAAAAAAACGAATAATAGTTTTTTTAACTAAACTGATGATTTTTCAACAACAAAAAATTAATTTTCAACCAAATAAATTAAATTTTTAACGGAATAGGTACATTCTAAACAACCAAGATTAAATGTATGTCAAAAGAGACATTTTCAACAAAAACTGGAATACTTAAATTTTCAGTTAAAAAAGTAATTTTAAATTAAAAACAATATATCATTTTCAGCCGATGAAATACATTTTCAACAACATAGTAAAACTTTCAATAATAAAAAAGGTTTTTCAACTAAAATGACGAATCATCAACTAAAAAAATGAATTTTTAAAAAAGTAGTTCCACTTTCAAATAAGTAATTGAATTTTGAAACAAAATAGATAACTTAAAAGGTGCAAATACATACAAAATGGATGAATTTACAACCCAAAAAGACGATTTTTCAACCAAAAAGAATAATTTTTAAACGAAATTGTTGATTTTTCCACAAAACAATAAAATTCCCTGATTTTCCCGGACCATTTTTAAATTCCCTGACTTTCTGGAAAACCGTAACCTGTAACACCTTTGATATCGGTGCTAAAGTTTTTCGATGCATTTCACGTATAAGTAGCAACACTAACAAACAAGTGGGTGACTATTTTGTGAGATACCGTGACATACGTGAGCAACATTCAGAATACTCGAAACATTCTACGATAATGCTATTTTATGATTCTGTTCAATTCAATGCAGTTTCCAACAATCATGAAGAAAGTAAAGACTGCATACAAATAAAAGTCAACAATTGTTAAATATATACTGAAAATAATAGCTGTCATACCAGAACAATGAATATGGATTGGAAAGGTATCACGAGAGGTTATAACCCCAGGGGATGGAATTTCGTTGCACGAATTGCACAAATTAAAACCTAATTTATATGTAAAAAGTCGAAATTGACTTCTTTATCAGGGGAGAAAAATTGATGAACTGTTGAAATAAGAGGCTGACACTTTGTAATTTTTATGTTAAACTCACGAGTAAAAAATTCAAGAGTTTTTCTCGGGACGCTCAGATTTCCGAGAGTCAATTCCACCCGCACTTTGTGTTTGTTATCGATCTGTCACTTCCTAACCTCGTGGAGAAAGAGAGACGATTTGTGTACTTTTTTGTCACTGTCTTATCTCAATCTATAATTGGAACTCAATTCAACTTTCTTTTGTCTTCCTTCGCCACGAGAAGACAGAAAATAACCAGAAAACACTGAGAAGACACGTTTAGAGCACTTTGAGGGCACTGACCATATCTTAACAGTTAACTGGTGGCACGAGCAGAGTACACTGACGCTGTGGAAGTGGATCGTGAGTTGGCACTCAACGATACAAAACTGAGGCCACATTCATGTCAATTCACGCATATGTGCAACGGGGATGACCTGATGCGGGAATGCGGCACCACGCAACTAGTAAACAAAGAATTGTCGCGTCTGGCTTATTTTTTTTTAGATTTAAGGTT
>JAWWLR010000166.1:4502388-4515448 GCA_035041075.1 Acraspis erinacei | reverse complement strand
ATACAACTTTTTCTGGATATTAAGTGACATGAAATGCTGCCATTCTCAGCGAAAATATTTTGATTTTTCAGGTTAGTGCGTCTTCAGAATTTGTTTAAATTCAGGCATGGATTAAGGGGGGGGGGGTCCACATGCGCTAAAAAGATTAACTTTTTTGAGCTGATTTTGGTATGATATTTTTCCATTATCAGCGAAAACATGCAGACTTTTAGAAAAAGTTTTTTTGTAGAATTTTTGAAACTGTAGGCGTTGATTTAGTGTGGGTTCCACATGAGCTAGAGGGGCGATACTTTTTTGTAGGGTTTTTATTTTAAGATGCTCTTATTATCAGCCAGAAAAAATGCAACTTCAAACAAATTTTTTTGCTGTAAAAACATTGAATAATAAATTTCAGATTGAAATATTGAAAATCGGCTGGTTTCATATTTAAATCATTTAAAAATTGTGCAATTTAAATATATAGTCCTAAGAATAATTTTTATTGAAAAGTTCAATATTTAATAACTGAAGCAACGGTTCAAAGAACGTTATGTGAACGGAGGTTTTGATTTTCAGGAATTTATGTTTATACCATTAGTTTTTTGATTCGGACATTCTTTTTCGGCAGCTCTAAACTCAATGAAGTTTAATTTTAACGTTTAAATTTTAATACTGGGTTATAATTCAATAATTAGACAATGAAGTCAACAAAATTGTCCTAAAACATTATTGCAACCCTGTGCAAGCAAGAAAGCTTGCTGTTTAGCATCTAAATTCGGTGCATATTCACTATTTTAAAATGTTTGAAATATTTATTTAAAGTATGAATTAAAAGTTGGCAGTATACAGAACTAAATAATCATCATTCTCCGAACTTTGCTTTATAGCATGAAAAATTCTTAAAAAATTAAATACACGCGCGATGAAAAGATTTGTCCAAATTCTCATTTTTGTAATAAAAAAATTTAATTTGTTTAAAATTTTATCGTATTTTAGCGTATTAATATTTTTTTCCCCTTCTGCAACGTTATTTCTTGAAATCATAACTTTTTTTAAACAAATTTTTTTTTCTTTATCAAATAGTTTATATCCGTACGATACCGTCACACCAAATTAAAAACTTCTTTACTATCATTCTCAAACTCAATATTTCGACATTAAGTTTTTATTTTACCTGAATATTACAATTTTTATCGACATCCGCAGCCGAGAGTTCTCCAATTTGTGGTCAGTGTCACTTTGAGAATGTCAACTTTCACATCTTTCAACAAAACTGGATAACTTTTTCTAATCAAACTTTTTTGGCCCCAATTAAGTAACAATCGCTGGGGAGTAGACGTTTATTTGATCTTAAAATAGTGATTTAGATTTTACAAAATGTTTCTTCGCTTTCCTGAAAAATTTATATTTTGTTGGTTATACCAAGTTCTGCACTACATCACCCTTTAATTATTATAATAAGTAGATTCTCAAGATAATTTTATGAAAAAATACTAATACATTTAAAAACGTTAAATAATTCCTATATTTCCAAAGCTATTATCTATTAAGCTATTTTCAATATTAAATTAAAACGCTGGGAATTTGACTCTTGTATCTTCATAATTTTTCTTAAGTACCTAGGTTAATACGACCTCACAAAAGTATTCTAATATTTATATATATTTTTTATTTTAATTAATTCTATTTTCCTGTCAACACAATTTGATATAATAAACTATAAAGTAATGTTTACTTGATAGAAATTTAATATTGAGTACTATTTTAAAGAAAATAAAAAAGAATTAATATACAGAAATCCAGAACTCGAATTCAGCGCTACCGCGGAGAAATTTCCAAATCTAAAAAACTAACAGTATGAGCATTAGAGTGGTCCAAAAATGCATTGCAAATTATTTTTCTCTTTAGAGGGCAAGTAACCCCCGATATGTTTTTGTTTCCGGAGAAATAAAATTGGTAATTATTTTCGAAATTCAAATATTACAACGTGCCATCGGGCACTTCAAACTCCTATTTAATTAACTTGCGGAAATTTTGGATTTTAGAAAAATTGAACTTATATTTCAGGACTAAAATCGAAACGGGCCAACTTTTTTATTGATTGAACAGAGTGTCTACGAAATAAAACTATACTAATAATATTAACAGCGGCCCAAACATGACCAAGAAATAAAGAAACTACATTTTTACGGCGGATGGGTTAGCTAAAAATAAAATTGATTATTCTGATTTTATTTCGTAGCCACTATGTTCAATTCATAAAAAAAATTTCTGTTTCAGTTAAATTCTGAAGTGCGAGTTCAATTTTTCGAAAATCCAAAATTTCCCCGCGTTAATTAAATGGAATTTTAAAGTGACTGATGCCACTTGTTAATATTTGAATTTTGCAAAAAATACAGATTTTCTTTCTCCGTAAACGGAAACTTTTGCTGGTGACTTGCACTGTAGCTTGAAAAGCGTTTTTGGACCACTCTAATGAACATAGATTTACGCCCGTGTGGAAAAGTCGATTAGGGCTAAACTTAGTCCCTGACATGTGGCCCACTGCCAAACTGCTTTTTCGAAAAAAAGATCTTTAAAGCATTATAGAAAGATGAGTTTGTCGGTGTTGATAAAAAAGCACTATTATTATATTATTCACTTGCATCTTCACTTTGCATTTGCGTGAATGTCGCGATTATTATTTCATTACGCGTCCTAAAAAAAAAAACGAGAGCAACACGAAAGGCTAAGGGCGCTGACTTTATTTTATGCCACGCTCTTATTAGTCAAAATGAGACTATGGAAAGATGCGACTAATTTTAAAATATATAAAAACCTAAACCGCATCTCTAAACCGCTCTAAACCTAAGGCCGGATATCGGAATAGCCGGAATGAGGCGTTCACCAATCAGAAAAGTTCCGTGGAAACCGTCGTTCTCGAGCCGAACTCTGCCGAAGTGTTCGAAATTTTTAAGTTCGCGCCAAAATGAGTTCCGTTCATTTCCAAAGCAGAGTTGTCATAGTTGTCAAAGCAGAGAGTTGTCAGAAATAAAATAAAATGTTTTATTCGCACAAAAATATAATTTCGTTCTTATTTTTGCGATATTTTTTTCATGCCTCCAAACTTTGGTTTCCAGTGCTAAACGTTTTCTTAAACCAACATAATATTTTGTTGAACCAATATAATTTTTTGTTTAATCAGCAAAAGTTTTTTTGAACCAAAGATTTTTTGTTTTGCTTCGTAAACTTAAAATTTTTTCAAAATTTATAGCAGCAAATAAAATTACATGTTTATGGTCAGCATGCATCTAGCCTAATATAGAAGCAAAATATTTTATTATTTAATTACATTTTCTAAAGTAGGACGCCCAATTGGGGCAAATTGGCGCCCAAGAACTATTTGGGAAAAATCGCGCACATTATCACACATAAGTGAGTCATCATTTGTCCAAAAATAGAAATAGTTTAATGTAGATTTTTTTACAAAGATTCCTTATTTACCTTCTCTGGGAGAATAAGTATTAACATTGTCTGTCCAAGAGTCCTCATTATTATCCATGAGACTTAATTGTACTATAAGAACACTGGCTTTATTCAATTAGCTGCCTTTACAATTTGCAGTAAATTAGATAGTGAAACTCATTACTTTTCGGTAAGAAGAAAACAATTAAGCATAGAAAATTAAAGTATAGCACGAAAATACAATAAAATACCACAGTGCACGACTAGAGAGATTGAGTTGCAGAATTGCAATGTGTCCTTAATTGCTTAAGTGCGACAAATGCAACTCCTCATACGTAACTCAGCGTATGTGTTTATGAACACACGGAAAAGTTTTGCGAACGCACTGCATCGGCAGATAAAAGGCGATAAGATAGCATAGCAGTTATGCGCTAAAGCAAAATCTGCGATACATAAATCGCCTCCTTTTTAAAACGAATTTTAAAACCTAAAGGAATTTAAAACAAAAGCCATTTAAACTCTCAATGCTATTTTCATTGTAAATATTAACTGTCCAGTGAAATCTACTTCAAACTATTTTTAGATTGCACAATTATAGTAATAACATTAACATTTATTGCACTTAAATGCATTAAATTTTTGTTGGTTTCTATTTTAGGTTTTTAAATTTGATCCTTTTGAATAGAAAACAATATAGTAAACAATTATCTATATAATTCTATAATAATCTAACATGCATTCATTCTGCCCGCAATGAAGCTTCTACATGTTCCGTTACTTAAATATTTTAAACCTTTATGTTTCAATTCCGTAAAGAATTAAATGTGGTAAATCAATTAATTATGAATAAACATTAAATTAAAAAAGAGTGCTTTTGTCACGTCTCGCTTCATGTCTGGGGCAGAACGGGACACGCGCTGGGGTGAGACGGGACACTAATTATTTATTATTTTTTAATCAAAAAAGTAATTTTCTATGCTTTAAATGACATACGTTTATTTAATTTCTTTATTTCAATTAGTTTTGCCACAAGAATTTAATGTAAATATTTATTTTCATCAGAAATAAGTATGAAATTTGATAGTAAAATATTTCTAAAAATGGTTTTACTGATATTTAGCTATGTTTGGTATTTATTTAGTATAGGTAAACTGTAAACTGATTTATGTAAACTGTATATCAGCTCGTGACCCTATTCCTCAAAAGAACATTCTTGAAACCCATATAACTTGACGCTCCGAACTTTTGTCTCCTCTATTTGTTTATTAATAATTTTTCTATTTAAAGTATGGAAAAACTAACATTTCAAAATTGAAGAACTTTAAATGTGATTAAAATCAAATTTAAAATCTTAATTAACGTCCAAATTTGGTCGTTGGATTCTTGATTTTATTTTCAGGAATTCTGCTCATTAAGGTAGTTCTCGTGCCAAAAGTCAGATATCTGAAAAAAAGAGTTTTTCTATTATTCTAAGAATAAAAATATTATAACTGATGCCAATCCAAATAAAGAACATTATTTTTTATGAAAAATGTTAAAATTCACAAAAATAAACATTAATTTTACCCATGTTTTTTTGCAATTGATTTTTTTTTTACCGTCGCTTCTTAGAAATTTTTGAAAAATGATAGCATTTTAATAAATGATGGCTTATTTTTTTCCGAGAAAACATTCTCTACAACTCTAGTGTTTTCAACTTTAAAAATAACTAAATAATCTTAAAATATAATTATTTGTTTAAAACATTTTTTCTTTAAAAAAATTGTTCTAACGATATAGAGTGATAGAAGAAGCCATAGAAAAATTAACTTTAAAAATTAGAAACAGAAGAGTTGTAGAGAAGGTTTTGCTGAAAAACATAAGCCGTCATTTATGAAAATGCAATCATTTTTCAAAAATCGGTAAGAAGCGATGGTCAGAAAAAACTCAACTGCAAAAAACATGGTTAAAATTAATGTTTATTTTTGTGAATTTTAACATTTTTAATAAAAAATAATGTTTTTTATTTGGAATAACATCATTTGTAATATTTTGATTCTGAGAATCATAGAAAAACTATTTTGTCAGATAGCTAACTTTAGGCACGAGAATTACCTTAAGTATACAAATATAATTTGTTCATTATTCCATTTATTTGTTATAAATAAATGTTATGAACAAATTGACAAATAGTCATATTATCGGTAAAAAAATTTTATTGTTGCTAAACGTGCTACATGTTAATGTAAAAATGACATTTAAGTACAAAACTAATTTAAAAGTTTATAATAACCATTGTTATTAACAATTCTTGTGGTTATATATTAAAATTTGAGATTTTTTAAATTATAATTTCCTTCAATTAATAAATCTTGAATAATATTTGATAAAATATAACAATTAAAATGTTTATAAACAAAATAGGTAAACAATATCTTGGCTCTTTCGCATAGAAAATTTTGTTTGCACTTTAAATATTTTAAGCTATTGGACGAATGACTGCTAGTCAAAAACATATTAGAAAATTTAACACTAACCACTGTTATAAACAATTCTTGTGACAAAAAACATTTAAACTTAAGCTTTTTTCAAATTTAAATTTTCTTTCATGGCCAGAATGGGTACAGATATTCCTGAAAATAATATATCTTCGATAGTATTTAGTAAAATGTAAAAATCTGAATATTCATGAGCAAATAGGATACGAAAATTAAAATTTCGGCAGTTTCACGTAGCAAGATATCTGGTTCCTTCAAATGAGAAATTGAGAAATAGAATTCTTTTCCGTAGCCATAGTATCGAGATTAATTTTTTTTACCAATAATAAGACTACTTTCTAATTTGTTTATAAAATTTTTTATCAAATATAAATTAAATAAGGAAAAATTATTTGTATTTTATGAGTCCCTAAACATTTATTTAAGATAATATACAGTTTACCTAATCAGTTATTCAAGCGTAAAAAATTGTTATGTACAAAATTTCATGTTTTCCATACTTTGAGTGAAAAAATTATTTATTCAGAATTTAATGAACTTTATTTTTTTTTAAATTCAAAATCGGGAAATTATCAGAAATTTGTTTTTGTTATGAGAGGTTACCCTGAAATGTTTTAGATTTATGTTGAGAAATGAGAATTCGACTGCTAATATTGGAAAATGATTTTTCGTTGATAGACTTAATCATTCAAACAATTTTAATTGAAACTAGCCCAAATCGATAATAGTTTCAAATTCAAATATTAAAAATGTCAGGAAAATCTCACTATTGAATCTTGCAATATTGTAAATATTTATGTTGAAAGCCTTGATAGTCCGTTTTGTATTTAAGGATTTAAATATTTTAAATTGTTTGGTTTCAATTTTAGTCAGTTTTAAGTTTATTAATTTTAGATTTAAATATTCAAACCTTAAAAATAAGAAGATTTAAGAACTATGAATTAAAAATGGAATTATTTTTTATTTGAAAATTTTACAAAATATTGAAAATTTCAAACTAAAAAAAAATCATTTCGAATTGAAAGGCTAAAAATTGGGCTATTTTAAGCATTGGAGCAGCAAATTAGGTAATTATTGGTGGTGGGGTACTCTATCGGCCTAGACCGGTAAAGTGCACTTTACCGTCCGCGGGAAACGCACACGCATGTGCGTTCTTTACTTCGACCGACGCGCACTCTTTTTCGCGGTATTTTTCCCTTTAATTTATACTATCTTCAAACCTGAGACGTAATATCATGAGAAAACTCGGGAACCACACTCGTATTACATAAAATATCGTGTGTACGGTGGCAGCGAAGTCTTTTTACGGTCACGCGTGATTGCAAAAACTCACGCTCGGCCGTAAAAAGACTATTTTGTTGAACTGTTGCACATTTTACTATTTAGAAATGTTCTGAATTTTCATAATAAACTTGCATTTTTCCACTTCAAAAAAATACAATCAAAAATTTAAATTTTTTAAATTATTTAAATTCATTTAAAACGAATGGAATGATCGGGTTTGAAAACAAAAAAGTTATAATATCAAAATTATTCGTAATGGAATTTTTTCAGTTTAAAATGAAGTTCTAATTCGTTTATTCTTCAACTTTCCGTTGTAGAATATTTTTCATTGCTAATCTTTCCTATTTAAAATTTCTATATTTTGAACGTATTTTTAAAGAATAATTCGATTTTAATGGGGGAATTCAGTCTTTTTGGTGAAAAAAACCCACTTTTTTCTGATTTTTTTTTTAAATCCGGTAAAGGTAACTTTATTATACTATTTTGCATATTATAGTTTATGATTAAAACATCATTTCCCCAAATTTTGGTTAAAAAATATGAAGAAATAAGCCGTTGACAGAGCATTTTCAAAAACGTCCTTTTCAAAGGATGGTCTGCGGTGCCACTCGTAACTCATCGTAGAATCATCTGAAATTAAAAAGCAAGTAAGGTTAGTTAAAGTGGATCTTTTTCCTCCCCCCCCCCAGCGGTTTTGTTTTTCATTTTTAAATTTTTGGGTGATCTTTATCAGCAAAACTAGTAATTTTTTAAAGTTTTGCTTAAAAAGGCCACCCAAAAATTTAAAAATGAAAAAAAAAACTGTTGGGGGGACTAAAAACTTCCACTTTAACTAACCTAAGTTGCATTTTATTTTCAGATGATTCTACAATGAATTACGAGTGGTATCGTACACCAACCTTTGAAAAAAACGTTTTTGACAATGCTCTGTCACCGGTTTATTTCTTCATATTTTTTAAACAAATTTTGAGAAAATGATGTTTTTATAAACTATAATGCGTAGAATAGTATAATAAAGTTACCTTAACTGTATTTAAAAAAAAAACTCAGCAAAAAAGTATTTTTTTCCACCACCCCCCTTAAGGGCTTAAAATTGAAAATTTCTCCATTATGAACCGTAAAAATGCTGCTGAATATATTTTTTGATCTTAAAAACATTTGTCTAATCAATTTTAATGTAAAATTGTAATTATTTTATGCAATAAAAATTTAGAAATTGAAAATTTCCGAAGCTTTAACTTGAAAACATTCAATTTAGTTTTCAATTTCAAATTGACAACTTCTAAGCGTTTCGGATTATAAATGATGTAATTTAAAATGTTTTCACTGTTAAATTATTCCATTTTTTTACTTCTAAGAAGAAAATACATAATTAAAATTCCTCTGTATTCCAAATGATCTAGTTTTGAATATTATGATCCAAATTATCCGATTTTGAACATTTTAAATTTGTCTTTTTTTCGAAATTTGAATCTGAAATCATTTCGAGATTCTTTAATTCAACATAAACTTGTTCAATTTTGAAGGCTTTGAATTAAAAATAATACAATTTTAACTCCTTTCTAAATGAAGTTGCCCAATTTAAAAATTTCAGTATGAAGTTTTTCAATTTTGAGAAATTGTAATTTAAAAGTGTGTAATTTTATTTAAAACTTTTAATTTGCTAATTTAAAGCGCTTTAGAATTCAAATGATCTAATTTTCTTTTATTTAGAAACGATAGAAGTTGAATTCCTTTTTATTGTATTCGAAATATTGTTCTTTTTTTAATTTTAGCTAATTAGGTATTTTCACTTCAATCACCAGCTAACTTCACTTCGTTGATTGCTGAGGGGGAAAACAATAGACCAAATGCATGGGATTCGATCTATTTTTGTCCTATTTTGCTAATATCTTCGTAAAAACGAATTTTTTCTATGTAAGTGTATTTGAAGAATAGTTTTTATTTGTTAAGAACTATTTAATGACATAATAAAATAATAGTAATTATTATTCATTACGAAGATATTACAGAGATAAAGTTTTTTCCTGTATATTTGGTCGACTGTTTTCCCCTCAGCTTTAACGAGGTGAAGTTAGCTGATGGTTGAAGTGAAAATAACTAATCTAAAATTATTTCATTTGGAATTTTTTCAAAATCTTTCAATATATTTGTCAAAATTTAAAGAAATTCTATTTACTTCTAGTCAAACATACTTTTAAAATCTTGCGGCTTAATTTTGCCCTTGAGTTTAATTAATTAATTTGAGTTTAATTACATTTTTAAACTAACTAGAATTTTTCAACGATTCAAATAAACATCAAATTTGGATAGGTTCCAAGTGCGTATGATAAATGTTTGTTCGGAAAGTATTTTTGTTTGATCTAAAGTTTTGGACATACAAAATATTTGTCAATATTATTCAAATCTTTTATACTTTAACTGCCTTGTGCAATATAATACGAAATAAGTTACAAACTCGAACTTTTTGAGAACTTTACTAGAAACTTTTATAATGTGATTACCTTCATCAGGATCGATGAATAAGTCTTGAGGGGCCAAAATACTGATGAAAGGACTCTCCCTCGAAGTAGTAACCCCTCTACTAGACATTGCACAAAACTCCTTTGTATTTTCAGGCTTTCAAGACGAGAAACACCTCAATTTTTTAAAGTTTGCTGTGTGGAATAATCCTGACGGTGCTGTTCCACGAAATTCTTTTAACGAACTAATCGCGTGGTTTTGTTAGCAAGTCACTGTGTTAATGCAACCGTGAAGGACTGTTCGCAAGAAGCTAATGTATTGTTGGAAATTATCTTCAGATATAGATTATACAATATATACCATACACTAAATATAATGTTCCAAGTGGTTTTTTATTAGTAGTTTTTTCTGGCAATAAAAACGTTGAATGTTCAAAATAGACCAAATTTTGAATGATAAAATTGGTTACTTCTATGTTCGTTTGGAAAAATAATTAAATAAAAATAAATTTCAGCAAAAAACAAAAAAAGCCTGTTCCTTGAACTAAAAAAAAGAAATATTTATGCAAAGGAAAAAATTATAGCACACAATGTGTCCTGGAATGTTGCGCGAACGATACGACACTATTCGATTGTCACATTTGCCTGAGGTAAATCGATTTCTGTACTACTCTCTGAGACACTTGAGACGATTTGAAAAGAAATCGATATGTTATAAAAAACCACCGATAAGAAATCGTCGTAAAAATGGTTGCTGTTTCGTCGCTGACGATTCGAGACACTGACGGGATGCTGGTCTGGTTTTCTTATTCTATTCACGTACCAAAAACTCTTCTAATACACGTGCAGTTTACACGGTGCTCTCTAGCAAATGCCAAAATACGTCAGTTGAAGAGAAAGAATGTCAGAGAAGGAATATGGGATATCTGCCAGGTGTCCCCAACATCTTACTTAGGATAAAAAAGGGGTATTTTTAGTTTTCTATAATTGTAAACAGGTTCATTATTACGAGGGTCACAGTCTTTCCCTATTCCTCTGAGTTTCCCTTTTCCCCTTTATCTTTATATATGATATTTGCAAATATGTACAAGTGTTGTTTTTAAATCTAAAGAAAATTATAATGTTCAAAACCACAGTGTGGCCGTGGGTCAGGGAAAACCTGTAAATGAGGGAATTTTATTGTTCAGGAAAAGTCAGAAAAATTCAGGAAAAAATCAGGGGATTCCTATAAGAGGCTCTTTACATTACTGTCAAGATTAAGGTTCTGGTCTTTGAATAGCATTCGTTACCGAAAGTGAAAAATTGGTCAGGGGAACATTAGGATATTTTGAAAATGATGTTTTGTAGCCAGCCTGATATAATATTCTTGTTAGCTTATTTGTCTTGTATTTCTATTTCACCATTTGTTCAGGTGCTTCCTCCAAATTTTCCTTTTTTGGTTAAATTCAACGGGGTTTTGTAATTAAAACTCATGTTGTAAGAAATTTAATAAACACGTAGAAGTATTAAAGGAAATAAAAATCTTTTAAAATTTCTTGTCTTGAAAGTTATAGGAGCCTACATCACATTACAAACTGTAATACAAAATACTGGAGTTTTTAACTCGTAGGAAATGTTTCGAAAAATAATAGGTTATTTATTCCTCCTGGAAACTTAGCTAAATTAAGTTAGCCTAATTCTTATCCGTAGTTGAAAGATAGCCAAATATTCATAGAACCCATCGATTTGAAGTTTCACCTGTTTTGTTGAAAATTCGTTCCTTTTTTGGAAGAATTCAACTGTTTTGGATAAAAATAAACTTTTTTTGTCGAATTATCAACTGTTACATGTTTTGTTGAGAATTTGTCTTTTTGGTTGAGGATTCACATTCTTAGTTGACAATTCAAATCTTTGAGTAAAATTTGGACTATTTTTGTTGAAAAATATTTTTATTTTTATTTTCGAAGCATTTTTTGTGCTATTAAAAATTTAAATATTTGGTTGAATATGCACTGGTTTTTCGTTGAAGCTTCATTTTGTTTTGTTGAAAATTCATCCTTTTCGATTAAAAATTCATATTTTGCGGTAGAAAAGTGTTCCTTTTTGGTTTAAATAAATAAATTTAAAATTCCTAAGTTTTAATTTAAAATTATATTATTCCATTTATGAAAGTTTCCATGCTAAAAGTGGTACACGAATAATTTGCTTTTCTTTGAATATTAATACTCAGGGAAAATGAAATATTTCTCAGGGAAAAGTCAGGGAATTTAGAAAATGAAATTTTTCGAAACTATAGAATATGCCTCTGAGAGTAGTGAAAGCTCTTCTTTTGAACGGACAGAATTATCTATTTTAATTAATTTAACTTTTTTAATTAAAAAAAAACTAAATAAAAAGGTCACTGCCTTTTTTAAAAAGAGTTCTGAACGAAAGAAAGAATGTTATTTTTCAGTTGATTTCTTTAAGTAATTTTCTTTTGTATGAAGAGATGCATATAGAAAAAATTATTCGCTATATTAATATTGATTAATAATAATTCTTTCAAATATATGTGAAATTTCAATACTTTATCTTGAAAATAAAGATTCTAAGAACTTAACTACTACATTTGACTTTCGGTTTAACCACAGTGTCGGGTTTTGCATTTAGTCAGCCTTCTTCCAAAATCGGGTAATTCGAAACTTAAAAAGTAAGCGCTGCCTAAACCGTTTCCAATTGGAATGCATAATATTGCGCAATATACTCGGATGAGTATATGCGCATCGTGGCCCTTCCGAAGTGTGAAAATGAACGATTTCAAGAGAACTCTGTGAATTTCTAGAGAAACTTAGTGAATAAATTAAATTTTATATCATGGGATTTCTACGGGTTTCAACAATGTCAAGAGATATGAGTGAAGGAATTAGAACAATTTCAAAATATTTGAAATATTTTAGGCCATTGCAAAGGATTTGAAAGAAGTTGAAGGTCATTCGTTTCCAAAACTTTTATAGAAATCTTAATGTTTAAAAATGTGTTATTATGGACCTTTAAATAGTTTTGGTTTTTAATATTAGAAAATAAATAGAGTAGAGCGTGGCGAAAGGGCCATGAGGCGAAAGGCCCATTATGCGAAAGAGTTATTCGTTTATCATTTGAGAACAGTGACGTTGAACCTAATTCTACATGAACCTAATTCCGAATATGGGTGCAGTTCCAAATAGGTGAACGCGACGATTTCCTTCACACTGCGTATACTTATTTATTTTGACGCACTGATTACAAAAATGATAGTGAAAATTGGCGTCTCGGCGATTTTTATGGCGAAATTGCGAAAAAACCATAAAAAATATGGTTTTTTGCGTTTATTTCAGCCAACATGCAAAATATCGCAAAATGTTTCCAATAAAAGTTGTAGATCGTACAAAAATACACATTTTTTGTGTAACACATTTT
>JAWWLR010000166.1:4412874-4423753 GCA_035041075.1 Acraspis erinacei | reverse complement strand
GATTCCGATTCCTGGACTTTGCATGCCACTGTTGCGATTATTGACAATCGGATAGAGATGGTTGAACAGGAGATGCCGAAAAGCCGAAGGCCTCCGATTTTATCGAGCACTGAGTCTTTGGACACTCCGGATGGAATTGCGCCTGATAACGAACCGGTAAATGTAATTTTTCTCTTGGAGGGGTTTTTTAGTTTATAAGTGTCGTTCGGTTTATAAGTTTCGCGCCACTATTTACACTTTTTTTAACGATTTAACTATTTTAGTACTATTTTTAATAAAAATAATACTAGTGTTACTATTTTCTCAAATTGATCGCTGGCACAAATATTTGTTTACTTTACCTTGAAAAATACTTTCAAAATTTTTCGCTGATTTGCTAAGCTTCAAAAATCGAAATTTCCAAATATTTTAAGATTTTTTAAATTTCATGGGATTTCGAAGTTTACAAAATTTTAAAAAGATATTAAAAATTTCAAGATTAAAATTTGAGAAATTCAAATACGATTAAAATCAAATTCAAAATCCTCTTTAACTTCCTTTAAATTGAACGACTTCACGGGTTTAAAGAATATTAATGGATTTCAAAAAGTTTGAAAGATTTTTAGGTATTTTACAAGATTCCAAGGAATTTCCAGAATAAAATTTACCTAATTTAAATTCAACTTAAATCAAATTTAAAGTCTTCTTTAACGACCTTTAAATTTAACGTCTGTAATGGTTTAAAGAATTTCGATCTATTTCTAAAAGTATGAAAGATTTGTGGGTATTTTAGAAGATTCCAAGAAATTTCAAGAAATTCTATTAAAATCAAATTCAAAATCCTCTTTAACATCCTTCAAATTTAACGACTTTCGAGGTTTAAAGGATATTAATGGATTTCAAAAAGTTTAAAAGTTTTTTTTTGTATTTTACGAGATTCCAAGATAGTTCAAGATTAAAATTTAAGAAATTCGAATATGATTAAAATCAAATTCAAAATCCTCTTTAACTTCCTTTACATTCAACGACTTCAAGGGTTTAAAGAATATTAATGGATTTCAAAAATTTTGAAAGATTTTTAGGTAATTTACAAGATTCCAAGAGATTTCAGGAATAAAATTTACGAAATTTAAATTCAATTTAAATCAAATTCAAAATCCTCTTTAACGTCCTTCAAATTTAACGACTTTAGAGGTTTAAAGGATATTAATGGATTTCGAAAAGTTTACCAGTTTTTTTTTGTATTTTACGAGATTCCTAGAAATTTCAAGATTAAAACATAAGAAATTCAAATACGATTAAAATCAAATTCAAAATCCTCTTTAATTTCCTTTAAATTCAACGACTTCAAGGGTTTAAAGAATATTAATGGATTTCAAAAAGTTTCAAAGATTTGTAGGTATTTTACAAGATTCCAAGGTATTTCAAGAATAAAATGTACGAAATTTAAATTCAATTTAAATCAAATTCAAAATCCTCTTTAACATCCTTTAAATCTAACGTCTTTAAAGGTTTAAAAAATTTCGATAGATTTCTAAAAGTCTGAAATATTTGTCGGTATTTTAAAAGATTCCAAGAAATTTCAAGAAATTCGATTAAAATTAAATTCAAAATCCTCTGTAACGTCCTTCAAATTTAACGAATTTAGAGGTTTAAAGGATATTAATGGATTTCGAAAAGTTTACCAGTTTTTTTGTATTTTACGAGATTCCTACAAATTTCAAGATTAAAATTTAAAAAATTCAAATACGATTAAAATCAAATTCAAAATCCTCTTTAATTTCCTTTAAATTCACCGACTTGAAGAGTTTAAATAATATTAATGGATTTCAAAAAGTTTGAAAGATTTTTAGGTATTTTACAAGATTCCAAGAGATTTCTGGAATCAAATTTACAAAATTTAAATTGAATTAAAATCAAATTCAAAATCCTATTTAACGTCCAATAATCAAGTTAATTTTTGAATTCCTGAAAATAAGACCAAGAATCCAACGACAACATCTGGACAACCACAATAAAATGCTCCTATTGTAATTTAAAAAAGATACCCATTAAAAAAAATTTCTTTTCTAAAAAATCTTCGGAAAAAATAATAAAGACGAAAGAAACCTGAGGAGCTGACCTCCCAAATCAATCCTCTTCCTTCTTTTTTTATTTCTTTTGTCTTTTTTATTTGTATTATTGTCAAATCACAATAAAAGAACAATTATTATATTTACCAACCAAATAAATGTTCTTTTATTGTGATTTGATTATAATAAAAATTTAAAAAAAGACGAAAAAAAGAGAAGTCGTTGGATTCTTGATTTGATTTTCAGGAATTCTATACATTAAATTTCAATATTTCCAAAATATCAAGGAATTTTAAAATAGCGAAAATATCAAATAATTTCAATGATTCCAGGTGATTTGAGGGAATTCCAAAGAATTCGTAGATTTAAATTTAGGGTTTAAATGACATTTCAAAGGATCTAAAAGAATATTGTTGATTTTAAAAGATTCCAGATAGTTTCGTGACATTTCAAAAAACTAGATAAGATTATAAAAAATTTAAATAGATTTAACACTTATAAATAGTTACAGATGATTTCGTAAAATCTCAGAAGATTTGAAGGAATTTTACCATATTCCAGAGATTCATACGATTTCAAAAGAAATAATAATGATTCCAAATGATTATAAGGAGTTTCTACAGATTTTAAGAAGTTAAACAAATTAGAAAGTTCCAGGGATTTTAGAAGATTTCAACGTAATTCTGGGGTTTTAATTTATTTCAGTGGATTTCAAAGATTTCGAGGGATATCAAATCCACGGATTCCATGGGATTTTATGGGCTTTCGGAGGATTTCAAAGATTTAAACATTTCTAAATGAATGTGAAAAGATATTCAGGATTTACGAGATGTCAAAATATTTTTAGAGATTTCACAAGATTCAAGGGACTTTTAAGTCTCTTGACATTTTTTATAATGCTATAAAATGCCTATATTTTTCGAAGAGTTTAAGGAATTTTACAATATTTGAGGGATTCATGCGAATTCAAAATAAATAAAAACCCATGAGATCATAAGGAATTTCTATCTATTTCAAGAGGTTTTAAAAAATTTGAGAGTTCCAGGGATTTTAACCGAATGTATGGGCTTTTAATCAATTTCAGTGGATATCAATGATTTTAAGGCATTTCAAAGCTTTTAGGGTGCTTCAAAAGATTTAAAGTAATTTCAAATCGCTTTATACATTTTTTTGAGGTTTTACGGGATTGCAGAGGATTTCGATTTTGAAAGATATTTTACTCGCTTTTGGTTAGATTACTAATGATTTCAAAATGTTTAGAGGATTTTATGAATTTCAGAAAATTTCAAAGGATTTTAAAATGATATCAATAATATTTCAAAGATATTTAAAAGATTTCAAGGTATTTCAACGGATTTCTAGAGAACTTTAGGGAGAACATGAAATTAAATTCAAGGTAATCTAACGAATTCTGTGGATTACATAGAATTTTATGAGGACTTAGAGGGTTTTCAAAATTTGAATATTCTTAAAGGAATTTTAAAAACAGGACTCCATAAGAATATAAAGAATTTGTATGCAATTTAAGTGATTTAAAAAAATTGGAGAGTTTTCCAGGAATTTCAGAGGATTTCAATAGATTTTATAGGGTTTTAATCGATTTTAGTGGATCGTAAAGATCTATAGGGATTTCATAGGGCTTTATCAGATTTTGTGGGATTTTACGGGAATGCAGAGGATTTAAAAGATTTTATAATTTTTTAAAGAATTTTGAAAGATATTACAGATTCAAAAATGTTTTGTGCGATTTAATTCGATTTTTGTCAATATAACTAGGGATTTCACCAGATTTAAGTTTTTAAAAAGCAGGATATCAATGATATTTCAAATATTTCGAAGGATTTTAACGGATTTCTAAAGAATTTTAGGGACTAAATGAAATTAAATAGTAAGGGACTTCTAGGAATTTCAAAGATTTATAGGGATTTAAATTTATTTCAAGGGATTTCCCAAGGGATATTTAAAAACTTGCATGACGCTATTTTCCTACTATTTTTCAAATTTATGCTTCTATTAAAAGGTTTCTAGCGAGCTTGAATTCCGAATAGTAATTTAAATCTTTGGGTATTTTAGTATTTCTTGTAATATTTTAGTATCTTCATATTTAAAATGTACAAAATGTTAAACTATACATTTTTTTAATATTCAACTCACATATTATAAATTTTACAAGGATTTCAAACTGTTTCAAAGGACTTCACAAAGATTTCAGAAATTTTTCAAAACTTTCACAAATATTTCAAAAGATTTCAAGCGATTTTAAAAGTTTTAAAACATTTTAGAAGAGTTCACAGATATTTAGAAAGATTCCCGAAAGATTTCAAATGGTTTGAAAGTATTTCACACAAATGTCAAGGATTTCACAAAGAATTTGAAAATATCAAAAGATTTCAAACGATTTTAAAAAGATTTAAAAATTAATGGACTTAAAATGGACTTAAAAATTAATGGATTTAAAAATTAACCACTCATCAGAGTACGCGATCCATTCGGGTCCGTGTTCTACGAAAATTTAAATTTAATCAACCAGAAGAAGCTTTTTTTACACAAATTATTAATCAAAGTTTGTAATTCTATTGTAAAATAAAACAAAAGAGTATATCATTCAGTTTGAATGGAAAAAATCATTTTTTTATTAATGGTCACTTTTTCTTGTGCAGTTCTAAATTTTACAAATATAACATTGTTGTCTGCTGAAAAATTAAAAGTACGTGTTTTCATAACATTCTCTATTTTTCTTACCAAATAGTAGAATTTTCAACTAATAAAGATAAATCTTGTGCCAAAAATAACAGTTCAATTTTCAACAAAAAATGAAATAGTTCATTTTCAACCAAAATGATGAGCTTTGAACGAACAAGATTAAGTTTATACTAGAAAGACAAATTTCCAACTAAATATTTGAATCAATAATTAAAAAACATAAATTTTTACAAAAAAAGAACGAATTTTCAATAAAATTTTCAATTTTCAACTAAAACTAGAAATTTTCAACTAAAAATATAAATTTTGAAATAAAGAGAATGGAATGTTCAAAAATATACACAATTTTCAAAAATAAGTAAATTTTGAACTAAAAAAGAAAACATTTTAAATAAAAAATTGAATAGTTCAGTTTTCTGTTAAAAAAAAAATTATTTAAAAAAAAACGAATTTTTCAATATGATAGTTGCATTTTCAACCATAGAGATGAATTTTCCACTAAAGTAATGAATCTTTAATAAAAAATGCTGTTTAACAAAGTAGCATAACTTAAAAAAAAAACAAAAAAATTTGAACCTAGAAAAAGAAGTTTGAACGAGATACTTAATTTTTAAACCAAAAAGATTAATCTTCTACTGAAAAATCGAGTTTCCAATTAAATTTTTTTATTTTTAACCGCAATAAATGAATCTTCAAAAATAAGAATTTTTTTAAAGTAAATTTTCAAACGCAGTATAATTTTCAACTAAAAAGATCAATTTTCAAGAAAAGAAAAACAAATTTTTTTTAATTAGTTCAATTTTCAACCGAAACATGATTTTTCAACCAAGAGGATTAATCGTTAAGCATGAAGAATTATTTTTAAGCAAACGAGACGGATTTTCAATCAAATACATGGCTTTTCATCCAAATGATTTATTTTTAAACTAAAAGAGGCGAATTTTTAACCAAAAACGGACAATTTCAATTTTCAGCTAATCAATGTTTAACATTAAGAAAGAACTGATTTTCATCATAATAATTTATTTTGAAACAAAAGTAGATGCATCTTCAACTAACAACGTAAAATGTAATATGGTCGATATTTAAACCAAAAAATATTTTAAATTAAAACCCGTTGAATGCAACCAAAAAGGACGAATTTTCAATAAATTTTGTAATCCTTCAAATAAAAAAAAAAGTTTTTAACCAAAAATAAAACAACAAAATGAAAGACAAATTTTAAATCAAAGAGAAGAAAATTTAATCAAAAACAGTTGAATTCAATAGAAAAAAAATATATTTTTCTCCAAATAAACTGTTGGTTTTTTAATTTCAAAATATTGTTGTTTTTAGTTTTCCCTATAAAAAAATAGAAAACTTTTGAAAACATGTACTCTGAAGCATACTTGACTTCAAATATTAAATTTTTTCTTTTCAAATTGAATAAATGAAACTTTGACTCTATTTTACGTACGAACTATAAACTCTTGTTAATAATGTGTATATTCGAAATCACCAATTGGAGTTGTAAGCAACAATTTGAAAATATCGAATTCTAAAGTAACATTTACAAGTAGCATGTTTAATAATATTTCAAAGTCAATCATTTCTATCACTATCTTACATGTATAGCAGACTTTTAACCCTAGAAAAGACCTAGAACTTTGTTCCTAAGAATCATCAGAGACCCTGCTTAAATATTTCTTTACCCCGAAACAGATGGAGGCTTCAGAACCACCATCGACTTTCTCCCGACAAATTTTCATCTGCCGACACGGGGAACGAGTGGACTTTACATTCGGCGCCTGGATTCCCTACTGCTTCGAAACCAACGGTTCATACATTCGCAGAGACCTAAACATGCCGAAAGAAATACCTCAAAGGAACATCCAGGACTTCCAGAATGACTGTCCTCTGACAACCTTGGGAGAAATGCAGGCAAGTCTTGTCGGTGAAGCAATGAAATCTGCCAAAGTCAAAATAGACGTCGCTTTTGCTTCTCCTTCTCTCCGATGTATTCAAACTCTCTCGAAAATTTTGAAAGGACTCGGTTCTGATGTTCCTATCAAGATAGAACCAGGCCTTATTGAATGGCTTGCTTGGTACCCGAACGGAACTCCAGCCTGGATGTCTCCTGACGAATTGGTCAAGGCTGGTTTTAACATAGACACAAGTTACGTTCCTGTTGTGAAAACAGAAAATCTTCCAGCGAAGGAAAATGCTGCCCAGTATTACGAGAGGAGTTTTGCTTTGATGAAGGACATCATCCAAAGTACGGTAGGGAATATTCTGATAGTCGCTCACGCTGCTTCTTTGGCAGCTTGCACGAGACAATTAGTTGGAGGAAGAGTTCCTCCAGCTGCGGAAGTTACAAGATTGGTGCAGAGAGTTCCATATCTGGCTTGTTTAACTGCCCGA
Source organism: Acraspis erinacei (assembly GCA_035041075.1). Lineage (NCBI taxonomy): Eukaryota > Metazoa > Arthropoda > Insecta > Hymenoptera > Cynipidae > Acraspis > Acraspis erinacei. The sequence goes on along the minus strand of JAWWLR010000166.1, from coordinate 4,416,599 downwards.
GAAACTTTTGATGGTTGGCAGCTTCATCCACCACCTTTTCCTCCAGTTACTCATACCAGTAATAGTAGATTTGATTGGAAGATTTTAATGTAGGATTAAATGCTTTAGCGAATTTAATGCTTTCCGAGTGTTTGGAATAAGGGACAAGAGTTCATAAAAGATCTGGCACTATTTTCATATTTTCAGCATCAGGGTAGCCACTGGATCAGAAAATTCGGAAATGAGAGTGCGGGATGGCCGCTGGACCGCGAAATGATAGTGAAATTATTTTTCGACTGAGAATTTAACAAATTTTTACACTCTGGACAATTTAAAATAAGTTCAGTTTCACCTTTTTTTAATGTTAATTTCAGTTAACTTGTTTAATTTTAAAATCATTGGTTAAAATTTGTATATTTTCAATTAAAAGAATTTTAAAATACAGTTTTCAAGAACTCAAACCAACATTTTAGAAGGTTCGCAAGAATTTTGAAAGGTTTCAAGATCATAAAAAAGTATTCTTTAGATTCCTGAGCAAATTTTTAATGGTATTTTATGTTTAAAAATTAACTTTATAAGAATATTTAGAATCATTTAAAAATATTGAAAAAGATTTTCAAATTTGCTTTTTCGAATTTTTTAATTTTAATAAACGTGAAGTTAAAACGGCCACCCAGGAAAAACAAATCGAAGAAATTTAATTATTTCAGTGGACACCCTGAGCATTTACTTCAGAATTATTTTAACCTTTTGTGTTCAGGTTCGACTTCATTTAGTTGAGAATTTTTGGATTTAGTATTCTTTTTGTATTAGTTAGTATGTACTTCCCAAAAACACAGAATTTCTCCGACGATTGCTACAATTTTTCGTGCCAGTATAAATTAATCTTCTATTACTTTTTAATATTTATCGATTATATTTATATTTATCTAACTTAATTTTATTCCAGAACTTACAATTAGAATTTTGTCGGGGGAATTCGGAGGTTTTAGAGAATGAAGATATTTCTTCAGGCGAGAAATACAGACCAGTGACTTAGGAATAATTTCAATACAACTATATTTGATCGTGAATACGATTTAACCCTTAAATGACACACCTCTAAAAAATAACGTAGCTGTCACTTGGGGTCTTTTGGACCCGGCGTTTTTAAACTGTTGTAAAAAGCTTAATTTTGAATATTTTTGTTTAAAATTTTTTTGGGTATTCTTTAACATCTCTTCTAAAGAATCAATCGGTATATTAAGTTAAATTTTATTTTTAGCTCTTCGAAATGACGGACCCCAATTCCGCTTGCATCATATTTTTATATTCGTTCAAAAATTATATGGGGTCCAATGGACCCCCAGTGTCATTTAAGGGTTAATAAAACGATATACAAAATATGGTACTAGTTAAGAGTGTCTCAAAACCGGAAAATTTAGAATTATCAAAAAAAATTTCTTCAGAAGTTTTGGATTGTTCAATCACATTTTTTAAATTTTGAAGGCTCTTTAACTTAAATGTGTGAAAATAACGAACGATTTCCAGTTGGAAACTTTTAACGTTTAAATCGTTTTAACTTTTAAGATTTTAAATTTGAATAATTTTTATTTTAAATTATTTTGGATCGATTTAAATTGAAATTGTTCAGTTTATAACATTTTCATTTTTTTAATTGTTTATTTTCGAACAATTAGAATTGTGCAAACTTGATTTTGATCTTTTTCATTTTAAATAACAAAAATTGCCTAAATTATCATAAGATTTTAGAAAAAATGAGTGGTAAAAATCCTGAAAATCCTTATTTCTTAAAGCCCTACATTTTTTTCTGACGAAGTAGACACTCTTAAAAATGTTACAATTAAGAAACTTTTGATTCTACATTCCAGTAAAGTATTATAAAAATGGTTTACACGTGATGGTGCTAGGAATTAGAAAAAGTGAAGTTTTGATAGTTAAATAATCTAGTAACGAAATGTGTATTTACCAAGAACACCACAAAGACTGTCGCCCCCTAAAAATGTAAGAAGTCCCTAAATATCTTCCACGTCAAAAATGCTACGAAAGCTGAGTTACAGGAATTTTTTAGATGATATTTTTTTAAGATTGAGAAATGATGTAGAGGAAGGCTCCTCTTTTAGGGTGATTAGTTTCATCAAGACATCGAATATTGAGGACTTACGATCGTTTAAGCTTTAAGCAAAATATGTGTTAGGTAAAGTGATGATCTTAATCTTAAGAAATTATTTTTGAAAAGTGTCAGGGTGTCTATTCCTTTGGAAAACCTGGCACTGTCAGAGAATTTGTATATACCTGGAAAACCGTGGAAATGTCAGGGAATCTTTTCGCGAGTTTATCTAATTTTTAAAAATTGTAATATAAAATTTAACAACAATGATTTGACATTCGAGAAAGTAGCTTTATATTCCTGGATTTAACTTTTTTGTTGAAATTTTTGTTTTCTTTTGAAATTAGTTTTTTTATGTGAAAATTTAACGATTCGATTTTTGCTTATTTGTTGAAATTTGTATTTTTTATACAAAAAGTAATCTTCCTAGTTGAAAATGCAACGACTTAGTTGAAAGTTGAAATATTTTGTTGAATATTTATTTTATTATTTGAATATTCACATCTTTGGTGGGAAATTCATGTTTTTACTCGAAAATTCCACAGTTTGGCTGGCATTTTTTTCTCTTGTATCTGAAGAATTTTTTTAGTTGAAAATTCAACCCATTGTCAAACTATTTTTTATATTAAATTAAAACCTTTTTTGGTTGAAATATCGACTAAAACCGTTTTTGTTGTGAATTAATATTTTTTGAATGAAAATTCAATTACTTGGTTGTAAGTTACACTCTTTTGTTAAACATTAGTTTTTATTGTTGAAAGTTCATAATTTAAATTGAAAATCTATCTCTTTTTTTCTTAAATTAATCTTCGTGGATGAAGACTCAAGATTCATCATTTTAGTTGGAAATTCATCATTCTGTTTAAAAATTCAACTATTCCATTTGAAAATCCATCACTTTGTTTGAAAATTTTACTATTTTGTGGAAAATTTGTCGATTTCGTTGGTTTGAAATTTAATATTTTATTTCTGTTTGAAAATCTATCTTTTTTAGTTCAAAATTCAACTATTTGGTTGGCAATTTTTCTTTCTCGGGAGAAAATTAATTTCTTCAGTTGAAAATTCAACAATCCCAGTTAAAGATTCCTAATTTTAGTTGAAAGTTCATATTTTTGGTTGAAAATTCGACTACTTGGTGGGAAATTTAACTCTTTTGTAACAATTATTGTGTTGTTGTTGAAAACTTAACTATTACAGTTAAAAAATTCATCTTTTCGGTTGAAACTTAATTTTCTAAACTTAAAATTAAGCTAATCCAGTTCAATATTCCATCAATTTAGTTGAAAATTCATTTTTTTTGCAAATTAAATTTTTCAACTGGAAACTTAACGATTCAATTTTTTAGTTAAAAATGAGGATTTTTTTTAGTTAAAATTCTTTATTTTTGTTCAAGAATTAATCTTCTTGATTGAAAAATTATCGTTTTGGTTGGAAATTTAACTGTTCCAGTTGCATTGGTTGTTTTTGTTTCAACTGAGAATTAAAAGAATATATTTCTATATTTTCGTCAAAAAATTTCCTTGCCCTTAATTACGTTCAAAAATAAAAATTATTCAATTTTACATACGAATAGTAGTATTTTTGTGGCCTGTGTCAATTGTTTTAAACAATGCGAAATACTTGGATGGCGGCTTAA
>JAWWLR010000166.1:4383645-4408125 GCA_035041075.1 Acraspis erinacei | reverse complement strand
TAAGAATTCATCTTTTTGGTTTACAATTCAACTACTTGGTTCAAAGTTGAACTACATTGTTAAAAATCTATTTTATTGGTTAAAGATTTAATTATTTTGTTGCAAACTTGTTTCTTTTTTTGTTAAGAATTAATTCTGTAATTGTAAATTTAACTAATCCATTTTTTGTTGAAAACTGATAATCTTTATTTGAAAATTCGTATTTTTTGGTACAAAAATAATCTTCCATTGGAAAAATTAATTACTTAGTTGAGCTACTTTGTCGAAAATTTATGTTATTAATTTAATATTTCTCTCTGTGTGAAAATTGAACTTATTTGTTGAAAATTCATCTTTCGGGGTTGAAAATCCTATTTTAGCTAAAATACTTTGTTAAAGATTCAATTTATTGGTAGAAGATTTACCCAGTTTTTTGAAAATTCGTTTTTTTTTTTTTTTTAAATTATTGTCCTTTTATTGAAATTTGGACTTCATTGCTAAAAATTAATATCTTTCATTGAAAATTTAACTACTTTGTTGAAAATTCGTTTTTTATTATTAATTTTTTAGCTAAAAATGTAGCTATTCCATTTTTGGTTAAAAAAAGTATCATTTTAGTTAAAACTTCAACTATTCTCAACGGAAAAGTTAATTTTCATCCGAATAGTTGAATTTTCTACCTAATAGAGGAGAATTTTAAACACAAAAAAAGGAATTTTCTACAAAATAGTTGGATTTCCCACGACAATGAGAATGTTCAGCAACAAAGTGTATTTTCAACTAAATAGTCTTGAACATAAAATTAGTTTCTAAAAAACGTGTCTTTAAAAAAATAATTACATTTATAACCAAAATAATGAATCTTCAACCAAGTAATTCAACCTTTAATCACATAGTTGAATTTTTCACTAAAAATTATCAATTTTGAGCCAAAAATGTAATATTTAAATTTTCAGTTAAGAACATTAATTTTGAACACATAAAAAAACGAATTTTCAATATAATATTTAAATCTTCAACCAAAAAATTAATTTTTTTAAACAAAGTACCTGAATTTTCAACTGTAAATGATCAATTTTCAGGTAAAAATAAAATAATCAAATATTTAACTAGCTAAATTTTTATTAAAAATGAATTAAATTTTCGACCAAAAATATGATTTTTTAACCAAATAGTTGAATTTTCAACATGATAATTCAATTTTCAACCTAATAGTAGATTTTTTAAGTAAGAGATATTAATTATGAGTAAAAAATATAATGATAGACTTCTTAATTGAAAGGAATTAACTTGAAAACAAAAATAGTTGGATTTTCTTATTTAGTTCTATTAATTCAGTTCGGATTTAAGCGAAAAAAAAGAGAGAAAAAATATAAGTCTCTTGAAAACAGGGGAAAAATAAGACACCATTAAAGAAGGTAAAAAGAGGGGGATAGGGAAAAGAGTTTTCTTTACGTCTTTTGTACACTAAGTTTTTATTGATTTGTTTATACCTTGCTGCAAAACGTTCCAGCTGGCCAGTCCAAGACTCCAGCAACCATTTGAGCTGTTTGGTTACAGTCGTCATCAATTGCTTGTTTTCCAACAATGACGAGATCAGCTTTTTCATCCTGAGCTAATTTGGCTAGGATTTTTGAAACGTGAATCGGCTGCAAGGCTTCGTATTCAGGCCCTGAGACTTCCACGTGAATTCCACGATCAGCTCCCATGGCCAAAGCAGTTCTGATTGTTTCTTGCGATTGCGCTGGGCCACAACTGACTGCAATCACTTCTTGGGCATATTTTTTTTCCTTCATTCGAATTGCCTCTTCGATTGCGATTTCGTCGAAAGGATTCATGGAATGTTTTACTCCTTCCGTCACGACTCCCGTTTTATCAGGCTTCACACGAATCTAATACAAACAATTAGAAAAACACTTATCAAATAAAACGAATTTTTTTTAACGGTTCTCAATTTCCCCCTATTTTCCTTAAAATCCCTATATTTGAGAATTACCCCCTTTTTTGTTGAAGCTGCGATTAATTTTTCGAGAAATATCATAAACTCGCGGAAATTAATCAAGTAATTATGAATAGGTTAGAAAAACTAGGATCCAGACAAAAACAATCTAATATGATTCATTAAACAGTGCTGTGAAAGAAAAAAAATCTCAAACTTAATTCTGATACTATTAATCCTATAATATTTAATTTATAAATGAAACTTTATTTTCCTATCTAGAAAAAATAGTGCATAGCAAATTATTGAATATCTTATACGTGTTTTATGTTAATGCTTTTCGCTGAAAATTAGTATTTTTTAAAAATAATTTTTAATTTTTAATCTCAAAGTTTCGAAGAAAACTCAGTTTAAAAAATTATAGGTTTCTTTTTTGTGCTGAAAATGAGCATTTTTAATTGAAAATTTTACGTTTTTCGGTTTGGCTAGCGTTTTCCACAGGAATTTGACATTTTTAAATAAAAATCATTAGATATTGAAGGTTCATACAAATGTTAACAATCTTAGATTACGTTAGCGTTTTACACCAGAAATCGGTATTTTAAAACAAAAGACATTCTAGTTAGAACAACATTTGCAATTTTTAGCAGTTTAAGGACATATTAACGGTTTTTACGAGATATTGGTTATTTTAAAGAAAAATCATTAGACTTCGAAGAAAAAATTACAATTCTGAGTAATTTTCTGTTAAGTTAGTGCTTTTCGCCGGAAACTGTGTATTTTTAATAAAAAAGATTTAGATTTCAAAGAATATATACTATTTTCAACTGTACTTTATGTTGGCGTTTTTCATCTGAAATTTGTATTTCTAAATAAAAATCATTAAATTTAAATCCATTGATTTTTTGTTTATCATAATAAAATTTATAAGACAAAATTTAGAAGCCATTTTAACAATTTTAGATCATAGTGGTATTTATTGCGTCGTAAATGGGTATTTTTAATTAAAACAAAATTATATTTTAAACATTTCATAATAAAATTCAGAACGTTCAGAACTATCAACAATCTTAGGTTATGGTGGCTTTTTACTCTTGAAATCGGTATTTTTAGTTTCCAAACAAAAACCATTAGATTTACACCCAGTTATTTTCGTTTGAAATAATCAAACATTTATACGCTCGAGCAATTTCGAATTTTATTAGTGTTTTTTTGTCGGAAATTAACAATTTGATTTAAAAAAATCATTAGATTTTAAAGAAGATAAATCATTTTTAACAATTTTAGGTTATGTAGTTGCTTTACGTCTTTTATATCCTTACAGTTTACTTACTTATAACTTACAATTTAAACAAAATTTAGAATCTTCTAACAATTTTGGATTATAGTCAAAATTATGTTTTAAACATTTCAAAGATTCACAAGTTTCAATAAATTTAGGTTGTGGTGGCGTTTTACACCTGGGATGGGTATTTTTAGTAAAAAATCATTAGACTGAAAAGAAGATTAAATTTTTTCTCTAAAATCTTAAACAAGCGGTTTTTACTGCAAATATCGATGTAGATTTCAAACAGGATTTTAAATTTTCAACAATTGAAGCTTATTTTAACATTTTTCATCTAAAATTTGTATTTCCAAACAAAAAATATTAGATTTAAACCCGTTGATTTTGTTTGAAATAATTAAGAGCTCGAACAATTTCGAATTGTGAAAATCATTATGTTTTACGCATTATGTTTTAAAGAACATTCATACAAAATTTAGAATCCTTTAACAATTTTAGATTATAGTTGTATTTTTTCATCAAAATCGGTACTTTTTTAAATTATATTTTTAACATTCCGAAGAAAATTCAAAACTTACAACAATTTTAGGTTATGATAGCGTTTTACACAGAGAATCGGTATTTTTAGTAAAAAATCATTAGATTTCTAAGGAGATTAAAATTTTTCTTAGAAAATTAGATTAAGCTAGCTGTTTTCAAAACAGGATTCTCAATTTTTGTCAATTAAATATTATGTTAATGTTTTTCACAGGAAATTGGTTATTCGAAACAAAAATCATTAAATTTCATAGAAACTTTGCAATTTGGATTTTTTTTACATGTTATGTTATTACTGGTTATCTTCAAAAATTGTTATTATTAATAACAAAAAGTCCTAGATTTTTCACATTATCATTATTTTTTCAGCTCATTATTCAGAATAATTAAATTAACTTTGGTTCGGCAGGCGTTTTATATAAAAAAATCGTACTTTTAATAAGAAATCATAGGATTTCAAAAAAGATAACATGTTTTGAACAATTTTAGGTTATGCTTGCGTTTGCAATGGATGTGCGTACATATTATTAAAATAAGATTCATAGTTTTGGAACCATTTTTGGCTATTTTAACATTTTTCACATGAAGTAGGTTATTTTTAACAAATAATGACTTAAACAATTATACTTAAATTTTGAACAACTTTAGGTTAGGTTTTAAATAAAAATGCAACGGTTTGATTTTCTCTATATGTATTATCCAAAAATATGATATAATCATTAGAAATTTAAGATATCAATTCTTATCAATTATCCAAAATATTGTCCTTGCTTTTCTTTTCTATTATTTCAGATAACAGATATTATGAAATACAGAATTTTTCTACAAATATTGAATTTATATTTACATTTTAAAATTATGTAAGAGAAGAAAATAATCATCGTTTGTTTTGTAGTTTAATAAAATTAAGTTTTTTGTATAAGTGTTAAAATTATTCACTTTTGTTTTTTACACGCTGGTCCTAAAGCCCAAGTAAAGAAGCACCAACTAATTTAATACCAGAGGATCAATATAATTCCCCATCATGAATATTAAAAATTTGTTTCAACTCCTTCTTGTCAAGAAAAATTGCCCTATGTTTTTCCTACAATTGAACTGCTGAACCATTGCGACCCCTGATATTGTTTAAAGTACAACAATTTCAAATGTTCATTTTTTTGGAGTTAAAAATTGATTCATTTCGCAACAATCAAAAATACAACTCAATCAAAAACAGGAATATGGAAATAAATGTCAAAATTGGGACAAAAAGACCCTTCAACTTTCTAGAATGAAAATTATATCATATATTTCGAATTCGCTTATCAATTAGCCATCTCTTGGATCTCACATTTATGTCATGAATGTTAGGAATAAATTGTGGGTTAACCAATTCCACTTAAGAAATGATTGCCGTATTTTATACTTCTGTGTCGAAATCGATTAATGAAGATAAGATAAAAAAACAAGTCGAATAACAATGCACATTTTTATTGTGCATAGATCCTTAAAGAAAAATATAATAGGAGCGAAATTAAACAGAAAAGTAGAAATAAAAAGTTATTACATTTTTTATGTTTTTTTCTTACCTTGACTGCATAGTCGATAACTCTCTTTACTCCAACAAGCACACGTGCCATTTTTATAGCTTATTATATTTACACAAATTTACACTAAATTGTTCACAAGTAGAAAAAGACTGATCAGCTCCGGCTGATTGACAATGATCTCGAGAGAGGGGTTAAAGTCCGAGTTCCAAATGCACATTTTTCGAGGAAGGGGATTGGATGGGGATTGGTTACGTCACTGGTAATGCAAGTCTGTCCGAAACAGCTAAACGTTTTTATTTTCTTATAGATATGTAATCGAAATCATGTTATTGAATTTGAATGACACAAAAATTCATATTCTAATTTTGAAAATTCGAAAATAGAACAGAAACCTTCAATTATTTTTATGGCGGGGGTTTCAAACGTATAAACACAAAATGCAAAGATTTAACACAAAACCGTTCTTAAATCGATTTTTTTAAAATTTTATTCTATATTATATATTTTTCTCTAATATTTTAGTGTGTGCCTCTATTTATTTAATTTGTTTTAGAATTTAAAATCTATTTTGACAGCTGGTAGAAAACGCATGCGCGTTCTTGTTTTTGTGTAAGGTTGTACAATTTCATGAAACTTTTGTCACGTTAAAAGTTTCATGAGAATTCGGAAATATTTCAAAGTTTAAAAAGTTTCAAATATTAGGCGGGGTAAATTAAATTTATTTAAAAATGCTATTGAGTATTAAATTAAAACATTATTTTAAGTATTTATTAATAACAGTTAATATATGTTAATATTAACATCAATATAATAAATTACGAATATTAACATTAATTTAACATTAACATGATTATTAACAGGAATATTAACTGAATTGTTAAAAATAAGACTCAATAAGAAAATCCAATTGTTTTTCATTGAAAGATGATTCCTTTTGATTGAAAATTAAATTTTTTGTTGAAAAATCAATAGTTTTGTTGAAAAGTAATCACTTTTGTTAAATAAAGTTTTTTGAATTTAAATTCAACTATTAGGTCGAAAATAATTTTTTTCGGGTAAAATTCAACTGCTTTGTAGAAAATTATCCTTTTAAATTGAAAACTTAACAATTTGGCAGAATTTTTTATGCTTTGTTGAAAAAAAAATTTTTTGTTTGAAAATTAATCACTTTAGTTGAAGTATCTACTATTTCATTCTTCCTTGATGATTCATATTTTTTGTTAAAATATCAAATATTACATTTGTTTGTCTAAAAATTCAACTACTTAATTGAAAGCTAAACTATTTTGTTAAAAATTCATTTTTATGTTGGATGATTATCATCATTTTTGTTGAAAGTGTAACTATTTTATTTATAAATTAATTATTTTTTTACTAAAAATTTAATTAATTCAGTTAAAGATTCATCATATAAGTTGGAAGCTCGTCTTATTTTCTACAAATATGACTATTTTCTTGAAAATTCGTATTTTTGGTTTCAAAATTCCTCGCTTTTGGAATAAATTTAATTTTTTGATATAAAAATAAAACTTTTTGGTTCTCTATAAAATTGAAATAGTACATTTTTTTACTAATATCAATTAGTGATTAAATTGTTACTATGAATCAACTACATTTTCCTGCTTTTTCTTTTGTAGTTGAATTTGTACCATTTTGCTTTAAAATTAATTCATTCCAGTTGAAGATTCATTGAGTTGAAAGTTCATCTTGTTAGTTGAAAGTGTAACTATTTTGTTGACATTTTTTTGTTTTTGTTTTATTAGAAAATTAAATTTTTTGACTGAAAATTCAACTTTTTCAATTTATCTCTTTCGTCGAAAATGTAAACTAACAGTTTTGTTAAAAATTCATATTTTTATATAGAAAATTCGACTGTTTTTAATCAAATTCGCTCTTTTGTATTTAAAGCTTAACAGTTTAGTTGACATTTTGGTTATTTCTTGACTGCAAACTCGTTTTTAGTTGAAATTTCACTATTTTGTTCAATATTCGTCTGTTTGGTTTAAAACTTCGTCTTTTTTGGTAGAAAATTAATGTTCTTGCTTGAGAATTGATTTTTTTAGTGGGAAATAATTCTTTTATTGGGTTAACAATTAATCTACTTGGTAAAAAATCCAATATTTTTACTTGAAATTTTAAGAATTTAATATTGCGAAACTTACGGCAGTTTCTGAAACATTTGTCATGAAACTTTCAATGTTTCAGTGGAGTGGAACGCTTCATTGACATATCCATATTTCAAAAATGAATTAATTTCTACTCTGACAGAATTAAAAAGTAGATAATTAAATAGACAATCTTAAATCATTTTGTGCGTTATATTTTTCTTTCATCTTTGAGCCATATTTAAACATATTTTTAACATTTGTATGATTTTGACAGTTCATTGAGGTTATGTTTCTTACTTCAATTTAATGGTTACTCAGGAACCTCAGGGAGTATTAATAATTAAAAAATACTATTCAATTACTATTCAATATTCGCTTTTTCGACTCTGATCATTAATTAACAAGATTTGTACATATTTGTATGTGTTTTAAAACATTTTAAAAATGTTAAGCATTTGGAAGAGATGTTTTTGGCGCCCCTAGCGGTTATTAATAGCAGTAGGAAGCCTGCTCCTGCTCCTTTCAAGAGTGACGTGGCTCGAATGACGGCTACACGAGTCGAAAGCGTGTGGTTAATAAGTGTAATTTTTGTTCAGTGTTAAAAATATGATTTGAATAACGTGCTCAGGAAAGTGTAAACTACCTTTCTCATCGCTAATTCGTCTTAGAAAAAGCGAGGAAACGGAATTTACGGTAAGTAGCTTCCTAACCTCTTGTTTTTAGGAGAACGTTTAACACGTCAGGTTCTCAATTTGACACGTATTTTTCAATATTTATACTATTTACACTTTACAGACTTATAAGTATATCTTATTTTCCTTTTCTATGAAGTTTCTGGATGGTTTTTAAAGTGTAGAATCATTCGCTTTATCCAAAAGCTGGAATTTTTGCAGGGTATATTTTGTGTCTGTTTGACTTTCTAAGTTCATAATAAAATGTAATTTTTGTATTAAAATAGATTTATTCATTAACTTTTTAAAGAGACTATATCCATATACACTTTCACTAATTATAAGTCTGACAATAAGATACTTTTTCAAAATTCAAGTTCTTGTTAAACTTATGTTAAGCTTTTTATTCGATTTTTTCTAATTTCTTTTCTTTGGTTTATAAGCCTTGAAATTAAGCGATTTAAAATTTTAAATGCTGTTACCGTATCCGTTTAAATGCTTAAAACTGAAACGCTTTATATTAAGAAATTAAAAATGGTATAATTAAATCTAAAAACGAGTATAAAAAGAATAATTTCGGATTAAATTTTTTGAAAGTCTGCACAAGTGAATAATTTTTGATTGATTAATTTATTTTCAATTAAACAATGTTCTACGTTGTAACTCTTGAATGTTACATTATCAAAAAGCATATCCTAATAAAAATTTCGTCCACTCTCCTGAGATAGAATTTAAAATTCAGGCCTGTGATTCCTATTTAAAGGGGTTCCTATTTCTGCAAAAGCTTTCCTTTTTAAAAGTTTTTTTTTTAACTTTTAGTATGATCTAATTTATGTAACTTTTTAATTTGTTCTCTAAATAAAAAGGTCTCTGCCTTTTCCAAAAAGAGTTGTGAACTGAAGAAAGAATTCATTTTATAATTGTTTTCTGTAGGTACCGTTTTTAAAAAACTTACATTGGACAACTTCAAATTAGAAGTATGTGGAATTTAAACACTATATTGAAAATTATTTAAATCAAATAATGTAAATTTTTCGTAATTAGAAAATTTGAAATTTAAACCTTTAAAATTGAACAATTTTTAGATGCGAGTTCTTCAAATACGAAGAATTTTGTATTAAAGATTCTAAAAACGTATCTACTTAAAATTTAAGAATATTTGCTTTGGATAAAACTTCAAGTATCCGTTCTCTTGCGTGTTGAAATAGAAACCTTAAATCATTGTTTTAAAAACCATTTTTAAACTAAATTTTTAAAAAACATTTTTTATTTGTTTCTAGAATGTCTTGATCTGAAAGATATTCAACTTTTATATTAACACGTCTGTTGAGAGACATTGTAAGCGATCTATAAAAAGACTTTTAATCAAAAATTGAGTTTTTAAGAAATATTTTTTCAAAACGTGTGTCTTATTGCGAATAATTAAGAAAATGCGTCTCATTATCATTAATATCAGCAAAGCTATGGAAGTTAAAAGAAGGACCAAGATTTTCAATTTTTCAATAATTTCTCAGTTTTTTAAATTGTTCAACATATATTTTAGGGGTTTTTCAACGCCTAAGAGAACGGATACTTAAATTTTCATTAAAATGACTAACAAAAGATGATATTCTTTAGATAATATGTCATGGAATTGCTTAAATTCTTTAACTTATTTAAAAAATGGTTAGAACTCTTAATATTTAAACAAATTTATTATATATTTTTAAATAGTTTATTTTTTTAGTATTAGAAAATAAAAACCCAGAATCGTGAACGCGTCCATGTTATTGAAACAGTTTTTTTACATAAATTTAAGTTTGGAAATATTCATGATTATGAGAGCGATTTAATTCATATAAATATTGTTTATTTAAAAAACTTGTTTATTTTTTCATTCTCGGACTTCTTTATTTCGTCATGAATGGATTTTCAAAGACCTAAATATATTCAATTCCAAAAAATAAATTCTTTAAAGGCAGGAATATTAAAAAAATCATTTAGCATTTTAAACTTTTTCTAAAAATATTGTTTTCTTCTTTTCCATATTTTCCCCTTTTTTCTTGAAAAAATCACCTTTTTTCATTTTGTTCGATCTCCTTTTGTGATGTGATCCCTGTGTATACAATAAGAGAACTATTTTAGCATCATGACCACCTACGAGGAATTTATCCAACAAAACGAAGATCGGGATGGGGTTCGTTTCACCTGGAACGTTTGGCCACTTTCTCGAATTGATGCCACGAGACTAGTTGTGCCCTTAGGAACACTTTTTCAACCATTAAAAGAGCGTACGGATCTTCCAGCTATTCAATATGATCCAGTTCCATGCACGAGATCCACTTGCAGGGCGATTCTCAATCCCCTTTGCCAAGTGGATTATCGAGCTAAACTTTGGGTCTGCAACTTCTGCTTCCAGAGAAATCCTGTAAGATTCTCTTCCCTTTTTTTTTAAAACTTCATTTTTAATTGCAAATTACGTGAAATTAATTTACTTACTTTTATTTGCAGTTCCCACCTCAGTATGCTGCCATTTCTGAGCAACATCAACCAGCTGAGTTGATTCCGATGTATTCGACGATCGAATACACAATAATGGTAAATTTATTTCCTCTAAATTATATTCCAAGACCTTATTCTTGAATTTTTAAGGGGGTTTCTACAGAACAGGGAATTCTGAGAAGTGAGGGATTTCAAATTAGTCAGGAAAACCCTGAAAGAGTCAGGGAATTTTTGACAAATTGAAGTTATAAAGTTAAGAATTCCTCCTTTTCCTAATAAGGAAATTCAATTTTTTAGTGTGTTTAGTATATTATTTGATTGAAAAATTGTTTTTTTTTGTTTTTTGAAAATTACTTCTCTGCAGGGTGTCCAACAGACCGGGATAACTTTTTCCTGTTCTTAACAAAAAATGGTGCCATTCCATTTTTGACTGAAAATGGATTGTTCTTTGTTAAAAATTCAAGTATTAAATTTTTTTTAGTAAGAATTCATCATTTTTTTTACTGAAAATGTAACTATTTAATTTCTTTTATCGAAAATTGAGTCCATTTTTTATTAAAAAATTATTTTTTTTATTTGTAAATTGAACTATATGTTTAAAAATTTGTCTTTAGGTTAAAAATTGTACTATTTGGCCGAAACACAAATTTTCAGGTTGGAAATGGAACTCTTTGATTAAAAATGCAACTAGTATGTTTAAAATTTAATTATTTGTTTGAAAATCTATCTGTTGGTAAGGATTCATCTTTTTTGATCGAAAATGTAACTTTCTGGTTGAAAATTCACCTTTTTAGGAAGAAAATTCATCCTTTTTGAAAAAATGTTTAACTTTCATCTACAAAATTCGTCCTTATGACTTGAAAATTTAACTGTTTTCTTAAGTTTGACTGTTTTGGGTTGAATTTTTTTTGTATTCTCAATTAATCTTTTCGGGGGGGGGGGGGGGTGCAAGTTTTTGCTTAAAAATTCGACTATTTTGTTAAAAAGTTATCTTTGATGATTTGGTTGAAAATTCATCTATTTGGATTGAAAATTACAACTATTTGGATAATAATTCAACTATATTGTTGAAAATTCGTCCCATTTGCTTGAATGTTGGACTATTTAGTTAAAAGTGCAAATACTTGGTCTAAAATAAATTTTTGTTGTTGAAAATTGAAGTATTTGGTTGAAAAAATCATCTTTTTTGTTTGAAAATTTGCTTTTTTCTTAGAAATTAATCTTTTTTGGTTTAAAAATCAACTGTTTTCTAAAGAAATTTGTAATTTCAGCTCGAAAACTTAACTCTTTCGTTTAAAAATCAACTCTTGGGGTAGAGCATTAACCTTTGGGTCGAAAACTCAACTATTTCGTTGAAAATGGAATATATTTTGACTAGAAATCTTAAATGTTTCATATTGAATTCAATATGGTATCTATGTAAAAACTGGTCAGGGAAAAGTCAGAGAATTTTGAAATTTGGATTTTTATAGCAACCCTGTTAAATCCTCTTATTTCTCTATAGAGAGCACAATGTTTGCCGCCGATTTTCCTCCTAGTTGTCGACACTTGCATGGATGAAGAAGAATTAGGTGCCTTGAAAGATTCCTTGCAAATGTCGTTGTCCCTCCTTCCACCGAACGCTCTCATCGGTCTCATTACGTTCGGAAAAATGGTCCAGGTTCATGAACTAGGATGTGAAGGATGTAGTAAAAGCTATGTTTTCCGGGGCACGAAGGATCTCCAGCCGAAACAAATCCAAGAAATGTTAGGTTTGTATCCTAAATGGTTTGAGCAAAATCTACCAATAAACATTCCTGGTTTAAAATAAAATGCGTACTTCCCATAAAGAATAGATAGCCAAAGGTTTTTTTGTTTTTTAATTTAGGTATTGGAAGGCCAGTTCCCGGACAGAATACGAATCAGCAGAGAGGACCAACTGGTCAACCTCTTCCTCCTGCAAATCGATTCTTGCAACCGGTTCATAAATGCGACATGAGCCTAACCGATCTTCTGGGAGAATTGCAAAGAGATCCTTGGCCAGTCGCTTCTGGAAAGCGTTCTCTTCGATCCACTGGAGTAGCACTTGCTGTCGCAACTGGATTGCTCGAGGCTAGCTACGCCAACACTGGAGCGAGGTATGAATAATAAGCAATAAAGCGAATTATTAATTACTAATCACAAAATAACGAGTTAGACATTACTAATTTTAAAATCATCTTTAACGTCCAGCATTCAGGTATAACTGCGAAATTCTTGGAAATTAAAAGAACGATCTGTGGATAACCTTTTCATACATTTTTCCAATCATTTCTAAATAAAAGACCCAAAATAATAAAAGCGAACAGAAGAGGAAGGCAGTCCCCATGTCCCGTTTTTTTCATTTTTATTTTTAAATTCACAATAAAAATGGTACGTTATGAACATCTTAGCTTAACAGAAGTACCTACAGGAAATCCACTCGATTCAAGTGAATTTTAAAAAGAGAAGAAAGAAAGCTCCAATGTCGCGAATTCGTGAAATCAGGTAGCATTTTTAAGTTTCATTTTAAATTGGGCTTAGAAACAATTTTACCATTCTTTTTTCTAGTTTAAAACAATAAGTGAATACAAAAAATTAAGAATGCGAATTCTATCAATTAATCAATTAATAAATGTTTTTAAGTTCAGTTTTATTTCAAGGAAAGTAATTGAAGCTTTTAATGTGTTAAAACATATATAACATACTCAAATAATCATTTTTTTTCACAAAAACAGTTTTAATATATAATGTGTTTTTTTTTTTACTTT
This sequence comes from Acraspis erinacei, assembly GCA_035041075.1. Lineage (NCBI taxonomy): Eukaryota > Metazoa > Arthropoda > Insecta > Hymenoptera > Cynipidae > Acraspis > Acraspis erinacei. The sequence continues at coordinate 4,394,828 of JAWWLR010000166.1, read as the reverse complement.
ATATGATAAAAATTCCACATGTAGCACTTATTTTTCGTTAAATCTTAATTGTTTTTATCCACTTATCATTTTAAACTATGCAAAATAATAAAAAAATGTTTTTAAGCCCAAATTAAAATGCATCTTAAAACTCCTACCTAGTTTCGCGAGTTTGCATTTTGGCCGCATTGGAAAAATAGATGACGTTATGCAGCGCAGCGGATCCCAATGCAATCGTAACCATAATTTAATTTCTTTAACTGAGTTTTTTAATTTTTGACATTCTCATCAGAGAAAGTATTAGATTTGTTCCCAATTTCCCCCCCATCCCCCGGAAAGTGGGAGTATTTAAAAAATTTTGAAACCACTTTTTTTTAGAATTTCACAATTCTATATACGGATATTCATTGTATTAAAAAAAGCTGATCCGCATTAATTTTTTTGAAAAAATACTTATTATCAGAATTATTGGAATTGGTGCTCTGCCATTTCGCCACCTGGTGCCGAAAACTGAAACTAGAAAGAGTAGGTACAATTTTAAAGATGAATTTTGATTTTTGCATAAAAATATTTTTATGATTGTGTTGTGAAGTATAAAACAATGATTGAATACTAAAAAGAAACCTTCAAAAAATAATTTTAGATAGAATTTCCGTCTTATATAGTGAAAAACACATTCTTATCAAATAGTTTTTTTTTAAACCAATTATTTTACTATTTCGTTTAAGTTTCGTTTAAGCTTCAAGAAACTTGAATTAAAGTATGTAGCGACAAATTTTATCCTGATTATGCAAAGAATACGAATAATAGAAGATTAGAAATTAAATACGAATTCGAACCAATCGTTTAGATCAGTTTTTTAAATAGTAAATATTTCATGCATAAATTAGTAGAAATTTACTTTAAGTTCTTTTTTACTTCAAGATAAGTCCATTTAGGTTTATAATCTTTTGAGGATCACAATAAAAAGTACAATAATGGTTATTTTAGAAAAATATTTCTTTTAAAAAATGTGTTTTTTCACTGAATAATATATAAATTCCATCTAAAGCCTGTTGTTTCTGATAAAGACTTATTTTTATTATCCAAGAAATACTTTAAACTCCACACACACAAAAAACGTTAAAACACTTTTATGCATAAATTAAACTGCATCTTTAAAATCATCCCTATTCTTTCTAGTTTGAATTTTTGTCACCAGGTGGCGTATCGCAGTTTAAACATTCCCAATAGCATTTAATACATTCAAAAAAACAAACGAAAATGAAGATTTTAAGTTATATGAAAAAAGTCAAGAGAATACAAATTTTTAATTTTGAATGTTTTGAAAAAAATGAATAAGCAAAAGTTGGTCTTCCAAAAAAGAACTACAAATTCATCTTGAATCATTTTTTGATAGGATGCGTAGTTTTTGTTGTATTCGATAAAAACAAAATTAAAAATTAAAAAATTACGTTTTTGGACAAACAATACAGGCTATGAAAAAAATAAATATACAAAAGTTAATCTCCCAAAAATGAGCGACAAATTCGTCGTCAATAATTTTTTTTGGTTTCAATTTTTTGGTTTCAATATTTTCAGTGTAACTGAAAATAAGACTTATTGCAAAATAAGGATTCATTGATAATGATTGAAATAACGAACATTTCTAATAATATCCTAATTTTATTAATGAAGCGATTCATGGGACAATTAATAATAGTGAAAGTAAAATAAAGAAATAATAATTAATCTTATATAAATAAGTTAATATAATTTACACTTAAAATTTTCATTTTATTTTCACAAAATCCTGAAAATAAAATCAAGAATTCATCTACCAAATTTGGACTGACCCCATAAAATAAATGCTCCTGTTGTAACTTAAAAAAATCGGTACAAAAATAAAAAAGAGGAAAGAAAAACGAGAAGGGGATTTGGGGATTTGGTTGCCTTTAAAATAATAAATGTGTTTTTACTCTCTGTCAAGCATTTGGTTTGAGTCTTAAGTCAGATCTCGCGGAGAAAACATCCTGGTTTCCTCATGGGTTTTGACATGCTGAAAATTTTTTTTTATTTCCTTCAAAAGGCTGTTGAATGAACACCCAAATGTTAGTGAATTTTTTGTAAAGGCTTATTGATTGTGTTTAAAAATAAAAAAAGAAGAGATTTGAAAGCTGCACTTTTTTGTTTCCTCTTTGTTAATTTTGAATAGAGTCCAAATATTTAAAAGTAAACCATATGAATTTTAATTTATGTTTATAGAAAGCTTTCAATTGTCAAAAATTCGGAAAGATTTAAAAAAATTTAACTCTACAATTTTTGTTATTCTATTTAAAAAATGTTTAACTTGTAGGCGAAATTGTTAATTTTATGTAAAAATAATAATTGAACACTTATTATTTGTAGAAAAAATTTGAGTAATTTTAGAAGTTTTGAAAAGATTCAAAATTAAATTAAAATTTTTTTTGACAATTTTGGTAATCTCTTAAAATCTTTCTAATTATTCTATTAAAATAATTTTTCAAAATGAAAAATCATTTTCAATTTTCCTATGAATATTGAGAAAATGTTTTTATTCTTTTGAATGTTTGAAATTTGCAAAAATCTACATTTTGCTTTAAAGTAGGTTGTGGGCAGTTGCACCGAAATTTCAGTACGAATAGTCGAATTTTGTCGGTACACATACTTCGTTTAAATTACTTGATATCATCTCAAGTTGTAAATTACTTTTGAATCTTTTTAAATCTTATAAATATCTCTTAAAATTACTTAAATTTTTTCTCAAAATAATTAGTGTTCCATTATTATTTATAAATCAAAATTTGAAAGCAATTTTTTTTTACATTCGCAGGACTTTCTAGAAGTTTTAGGACAAATTCTATGAATTTTAAAAGTTATTGAGAACATTTTTAAATTTTAAAGCTTTTCAAGGATTTTCATTGGTTGACTCTTTAATTAAGAGTATTAAAAATGTTAACGTGGATTAATATTTTTGGAACTTAATCTCAATTTTTGAACTTCAATTTTAACAGTTTAAACTTCAAGAGTTCCACTTTGAATACTTTAATTTGTTGTTTATTTTTTACTAATTTAAATGGAAAATTGTATAGAATAGAGTTCGAGTTTTAACATTTTATTGACCGGGAAAAATGTTAGCCAACCGGGAAATGACCGGGAATTTTTTTCTTCGATTGAAATGTTCACCCTGATAATGCAAGTGTTAAAACAATTGCAATTATTTTTTGGTTCAAAATTGTATTATTTGCTTGAAAATTGCATTGACTGACAAATCTTTTTTTATTAATATTTCAACTATTTTGTTGAACTGTTTTGTTTTGTAGAAAATTCGTTGTTTTTCTAGAAATTAATTTAACTGCATTCAATTTATAATTGAAATCTATTTTGATTGAAATATCATATTTTTTATAAGAATTCACCTTGTTTTGTTAAAAATTTAACAACTCGGTTAAAAGTTGTACTACTTTGTAAAAAAAAATTTTTGTTGTAAAAAATTCATAATTTTACTTGAAAATTCCACTCTTTGGTTGTAAATTAACTGTTTTTGTTGAAAAGTCGTATTTTAGAGTTAAAACTGTTTTGTAGAAAACTCTTGCGTTTGGCTTGGGAGTTCAATAATTTTTGGTTTGAATATAATATTGTTATGGTAGATAATTCAACAATTTGTTTGAAATATTTTTCTATTGTTTTCATGAATTCAATTGTTTTTAATTTATAATTAAAATCTTTTTTGGTAGAAAATTATTCTTCTAATTTTAAAATTTAACGATTTTTTAGAAAATTGAAGTAATAGGCTAACCAAAAAAGGTTTTAATCACAAATTGAAAGCCGTTTAATTAATTAAAAAAAATATCAATCAAACTATGAAGCCTCAACGTAAACAGATTAATTTTCAACCATAGTGGCATTTTTGTTCAGGAAAGATGAAATTTATAATTAAAAAGATAAATTTTTGAACCAAAAAGACGAATTTTCAAGAAAATAGTTCAAATGTTAATCAAAAAAGATTTTTCAATCAAGAAAGAAATTAAAAAAAAACTAATCTCTTGAATTTTCAAGTCAAATTTTCAACACAAAAGTTAATTTACTTAATTTATTTAACAAAGTAAATTGATAATATTAATGTTATTAATATTTATAATATTTCATATTTACTTACTAAGTTTTATTGAAAATTTAAAATGAGTTACTATTTAATTATTTACCTAAGCAAGCAGTTAGAAAAATTTGAGGTGAAAAATTGTGGCTTCAATAAACTACTTTGAACAACTTTTTAGAATAAATAATTAATTGAACGGCAAACGTGAAGCTTATAAACAATATTTTTAATATGTTACTAACACAATACTGCGACAAATCGCTTTAAAAAAGTTATAAATTTTAATCCTAAACATAATAAAAATGTGCAAAAACATCACTTTTTCAATTAGTCTAGGAAATTTTAATAATACAATGCTGTCAAAGTTATGCGGAGTATTTTTTATTATTTTTTACTAAATTTATTATATAACTTGTCAGAAAAAAAATAAATAGTGTTAACAACTTCAAAAGAACTTGAAAAGTACTAGAGAATGTTTACTTTTATGATTTATATTGGAATATAAAAGATAATCAGCTATATTTATTATTGTCCCAGTTTCAGGCATACTTTTTACGCTGTCCCAGTAATGGTCGGTTTACCTTATTGTCTTGAATCCAACATCTTCTTTTGCAGAATCATGCTGTTCGTCGGCGGACCCTGTTCCCAAGGTCCGGGTCAAGTCGTAACTGACGATCTCCGCCAGCCGATCAGATCCCACCACGACATCCACAAGGACAATGCGAAACACATGAAAAAAGCGACGAAACACTACGACAGTTTAGCAGCTCGTGCAGCCGCCAATGGTCACGCAATAGACATTTATTCCTGTGCGCTCGATCAAACTGGACTTTTGGAAATGCGACAGTGTTGTAATTCGACCGGCGGCCACATGGTGATGGGCGACTCGTTCAATTCTTCTCTCTTCAAGCAGACCTTCCAGCGCGTCTTCGCGAAAGATTCCAAAGGTGATTTGAAGATGGCCTTCAACGCCACCCTGGAGATAAAAACGTCCAGGGAAATGAAGGTCTGTGGAGCGATTGGACCTTGCGTGTCGCTTGGCGTGAAGGGAGCGAGTGTTGCTGATCAGGAAGTGGGATTGGGAGGCACTTGTCAATGGAAATTTTGCTCTTTGACACCTTCCACGACGACTGCCTTGTTCTTCGATGTTGTTAATCAACAGGCGGCGCCGATTCCCCAAGGTGGGAGAGGATGCATTCAGTTTATTACTCAGTATCAACATTGCAGTGGCCAGCGCAGAATTCGCGTCACGACTATTGCCAGGAAGTAAGTTTTCGAGATAAAATATGATTTATAGAACGATAAATCAGGGTGTCTTATCTGACCAGGAAACTGTGCATTTTGTTCACGGGGACTAGTGTTCTAAAGAGTTTAAGTGCTTGGAAAATATCAGGCCTGATAGATAGGTCCCTGAAATACCCCATTTTCAAGATGTTGTTTCTATGGGTACCCTATTTAAATCAGGCGCTTAAAAAAAATTAAAAATCAGAATTTCTATAAAAATAAGGGCTGCCACACAGTCATTATTATTTACTTTTTCAAATCAAAAGATCACATTTGTCACTTTTCATTCAGTAAATTGATTAGTGGGTTATTCACTATTCATTTCAGGTCTATACCTATTTTTTGAATTATCTGGAATTTTTAAAAATATTTCAGGGTATTTATGGAGATTCTGATAAATTTTTAATAAATTTAATTAATTTGAAGACAGTTTTAAGATTTTAGGGTATTTTTAAACTTTCAAGGCATTTTCAGGAGCTTTTAATTTGAAGTGTTTTAGGAAATTTTAAAAGATTCCATGGAATGTTCTGCAAAAATGGAAAATTACTAAAAAAATTATATTTTATTCAAAAATTGATTATATGAAAAAACACTTCACACGTTTATAGTACTCAGATGGAGCTTTACAAAAAATAACTCAATATTCGCGCCTGGAAAAAGTTTAATTATTTTAGTAACTGAAAATTGACGAATTTTTAGAGAGGTTCAGATAAGCGAAATTACTAAGAAACCCCAGTTTCTTTTAGTTTCAAAACTTTACAATACAAAATGTGGATCTAAGAATACAATTTCTGTATTTTGAGCTCATAGAAATACAAAAAAATACGATAAAATGAGATTTTAATTTCAATGATTTCAATTTATTTTAATGTATTGTCGGTGATTTCAGAATATATCATTATAGAATTTCACGGGATTGTACAGTATTTTAGTGGATTTTAAAGAATTTATTCGTGAGAAGTGAGTTATGCTTTAAAAGTTTGAATTTAATCGATCCCGAGGATCAATAAATAAATCATAATAAATAATTTAGATTATTTTAAAAATATTACAAAGAAATTTTGCATTCATTTCAGTAATTTAATGGGATTTAAAAGGATGTGAAATATTTGAGGGTACTGTAAAAGAATCCCAGGCGTTTTCAAATTTTAATTTTAAGATTTACAGAAATTTTTTATTTCTCTTAGTTGTTCGAAGGCTTTTAAAGACTGAAATATTTTAGTGCATTTTAAAATATTCCAAGAGATTTAAATAATTTTAATGACTTTTCAAGGATTTTAATATTAATGAATTTTAAAGAATTGTTTCATTTGGAATTTGCCCTGAATTCTTATCAATTTATTACAAAGCCTTTTAAATTCTTCTAATTTCACTCAATTCTACCCAATCCAACTAATTTGTCCATACTTTTGATTTTTTTCAATTCACTTGATTTCTGTTTAAATTCAGCTTGGTTTTTGTATGAATGTCATCTAATTCTTCCCATTTCTTTAAAATTTCTCTAAATTCACTCAAAATCTATTGTAATCAATCGAATTTTTTTCGACCCTTAAAAATTTTCCAATTCATTTGAATTCTTTTGAATTTAACTTGGAATTGTTTTGTAATCATTAGTCACTTATTTTCTTAGAAATTAGTAGGGTTTCAAAGATTGGCAGAGATCTGAAATCGGTTTGGAATTCACCGTGAATTCTTTTAAATTCCTTGGAAATATTTTTAATTTACTTGAAACTTCCTAAATTCACTCAATTCTACTTAATTCAGTGAATTTTTAATAGTTTTTTTTAATTGATCCTCAAGTCTATTAACTGAACCTTAAATTCTTAGGAAATTTTGCATTTTTAACATTGTATTGAGTTAGGCGGGAGAGAAGTTTGGTTTTCAAATTGTACTGAAATTGAAAAGAGGCATTATTTTGTTTTTACGATTTTTAACGACTTGGAAAGATGGAAATTTTTACTTTAATTTTTTCCGAATTAGAAGAGAGACACTTTGTTCATTTTGAATACTTTTACCGAGTTGGAAGGGAGAAAATTTAGATTTTCAATTTTTTTAATTGAGTTGGAAGGGTATACATTTTTGTCAATACTTGTTTTTCTGAATTGCAAGAGAACCAGTTTTTCTTTTTTACATTTTTATTCGGTGGATGGGGGAAAATTAGGTATTTTTAACATTCGGAGGAAAGGTGGTAAACTTTTGATTCTCAATTTTGTACTGAAGTGGAAGAGGGACCTGTTTGATTTTTAACATTTTTATGAATTTTAGTTGAAAGGGAGGATTAATTTTAATTTATAGTGTTTAAAAATAATATTGTGGATTTATATTTTTTAACCAGAAAAACTTGGAACTTTTCAATTTAAAATAGTTTTAATTTTTGCAGTTTAGTGGTATTTAATTTTAAATTGTTCATTTAGAAAGTGTTTTAAAAGCTTAATTAAACGTTCTTTAATTTGCAGCTCAGTTTAAGAGTTCAAATTTCTTAATTTCAATAAACCTAACAAATGTTTGCAAACTGAGAATTTTTTCCCTTGTTTATTCTGACATGGAACAGGGAATTTTTCAGAATAATTAAAATTATGAGTTAGAGCATGGAATTTTTAAAAAGAATTATTATTCCCAGGCCGTAATACTTAAAAATTGACCGAGACAAAGTCAGGAATTTCAAATCATCCGGCTGGTGTAGACACTCTGTAACTTATTAGACTCAAATAATTTTATTGGTGTAATTTTGTATAGTTGGGTGGATGCTTCGACGTCTTTGCATCACGTGAGTGCAGGATTTGATCAAGAGGCAGCTGCAGTTTTGATGTCTAGATTAGCAGTATTCAGAAGCGAGTCTGACGATGGATCTGACGTTCTTCGCTGGGTTGATAGAATGCTAATTAGACTCGTAAGTAACAATTAATTCCTAAAATTCCCTGTCCTTCCATAAACTGCATTATAATTCTGGATTTAAAAAAAAAACTATTTTTCTCTATTTCTAGTGTCAAAAGTTCGGAGAATATTCCAAAGACGATCCGAATAGCTTCAGACTCGCGGAGAATTTTTCTTTGTATCCTCAGTTTATGTACCATTTGCGTAGATCGCAGTTCCTACAAGTGTTTAATAATTCTCCAGATGAAACGAGCTTCTACAGGTAAAAATTCATCAATAAATTAATTACTAAATTAATGAATTAAATATGAAATAGTGAATGATAAAAATGTATTTTTTCAGACACATGTTGATGAGAGAAGATCTCACGAATTCCTTGATAATGGTGCAACCAATTTTGTATAGTTATGGATTCGGTGGTCCTCCTGAACCAGTTTTATTAGACACGTCATCCATCCAACCTGACAGAATTCTTCTGATGGACACTTTCTTCCAGATTCTCATATTCCACGGAGAAGTATGCTTTTTCATTATTTTTTTTCTCATTCTTTGTATTAAGGATGATAACTTTTATCAGTGGAACATTTTTTCCCGTTCTTTGAAATTAAAAAATTAAAACTCTTCAAGCTGAGGATTTTTTTCATTTAAAGGAATCAAAATTGAAAGAGGCCAAAATTGAATTGTTCTGAATTTTCAAATTTCCAAATTAAACCTTAAAACAATTTTCATGCAAGTATTTTTAATTCGGTCGTTTAATAATGAACAATTTATATAATAAAATTTTTTAATCTCAGTAGATTTAGTTATTAGGATTTAACAATTTCCCGGGTTTTCCAATTTTTTCTTGGTTATACGAATAAAAATATTTGTTGGTACCTTCAGGCTGAATGGTTCAGAGAATAGTTGAATTTCTAAGAAAATAGTTCAATTGTAAACCAAGTGATCGAATTTTCAAACAAAAAATATTAGACTTGAACCAAAAACAGTTGCTCCTCCACAAAATATTTCAATTTTCAAGCCAAGAAGACAATTTTTTAGAAGACAGTTGAATTTTTAAGTTAAATTACTTATTAATTATTATTTACGTGATTTATTTATAAATTACATTTCAATAACTTATTTATAAATTAATGAAATATTACAGCTTGAATTTTCTACTAGGAGAGATAACTTTTGAACAAAATAGTAGAATTCTAAACCAAAAAAGATTAATTCTGACTCAAAAATATTGCAGAAGACTTTGTTATGAAAAATAATTAACTTCAAATGCATGTTCAATAAAACAGTAACATTTAATGCTAAAATAGGTATCTTTAACAAAATGGTTAAATTTTTAACAAAAAAAAGATTAACTTTGGACTAAAAATACAGCAGTAGACTTTTCAATTATAAAGAGTTAACCTTTAATAAAGAAATGACTGTTCCAAAAGACGAATTGTCCATTTTCTGTCCAAAAAATTAATTTTTAAACAAAACAGTTAATTTTTTTACTAAAAACGAAAACATTTTAATCAAAAAAGTTGACTTTTTAACAGAACAGTAGAATTTTACACCAAAAGAGATGAATTCTGTACCAAAAATATGGCAGTAGACTTTTCAATTGAAAAAAAACTTTCAACCAAAGAGACAAATTACCAACAAAAAGAAATTATATTTTGATAAAATAATTTATTTTTTAACCAAGTAGTTGAATTTTCAAACAAAAATACGAAATTTGCAGAAGATAGTTAAATTTTTCATCCAAAAGGACGAATTTTCTATCAAAACAGACGAATGTTAAAAAAGCAGTTAAATTTTCTACTAATAAAGATAACTTTTTAACCAAATATTTCAATTTTCAAGAAAATAGTAGAATTTGAAAACAAAACAGATGATTTCTAAACCAAAAATATTGCAGTAGACTCTTCAATTAAAAAGAATGATCTTTAAATAAAAAAGAAGATTTTTCCAAAAGACGAATCAGTAAATAGTTGAATTTTAAAAAAATAGTTGAATTTTCAAGCCAAAAAGGCGAATTTTCAATAAATTAGTAAAAAAAAATGTCAAGCAAATAGATGAATTTTCAACAAAATAGTTACATTTTGAACCAAATAATTAAATTTGTATCAAAACAGTTGAATTTTCCACCAAAAAGGATTAAAAACTAACCAAAAATACTTGGATTTTCTTATTGAGGTCTATTAATTCAGTTTGCATTTAGCTAAAATAAATCACAAATCGTTTGAGATGAGGGGGAAAAACTTGTGGGTTGGCATTCGACAAACGTGAGAAAAAAAATCAAACCAGTAAAATTTAACGATTTCAAATTTAAATTATTTCCTATTGGTTAAAAAATTATGACGGATTTCTTACATGTACAGCTTTTACCAGTGAGCACTAATAAAAAATTACGCAATTTAAATTAAAATTTTTTGCCTAATAACAATTTTTTTTTAAATGTGTAAAACCCTGTTTTTTTTATTGATTAATTTTTTTTAATTGGCAAATTTTTTAATTGTAAGATTAAAAAAGAGAACAGAATATATTAACCGATTTAAACATTTTGTTCTTTACTTGTTTTGGATGCCGACCCGCAAATTTTTATCCCTCAGCTCAAACGAATCAATTAATTTTTGCATTTTTAAGTCTCTCAACAGAAGAGGGTACTTTTAAATTTACATTGAAAGTATTAATTATAATAAGGAAGAAATAGCAAATCTTGGAAAGTGGTATTTATGAAAACGATTTTAAACATATAAAAATTGTCCAATTTAAAAAAATAAATTCTTTAATGGCAGAAATCATTGAAATTTATTTAAAAATACAACATTTCTTATAAAATGATATTTTTTGGCTGCGTCTAGTCGTCCCGAATTTCGGGATAAATAGCATTTTCTATCTTGGGCTAGTCATCCCGAATTTCGGGACGACTAGCCGGAAATCAAGATAAATGCTAGTTAGTCATCCC
>JAWWLR010000166.1:4366284-4376842 GCA_035041075.1 Acraspis erinacei | reverse complement strand
AATTTTTTAGAATTAAAGGACATTGTCGACAGCGAAGAAATCGCAAATGATTTAACCGAGAAATTAAAAAATATTCGAATAAATTCTTTTACATAAAATTAATGTTTATGCGGTGTTAAATTCAATTTTAAACGCTTCAAGTTCAATTCTCAACTAAAAAGATGAATTTTTAACAACAACAAAGATGAAATTATAACGAAAAAAGTAATATTTCATATTCTAACAATTTTTTTAAATATCAATATTAATTAAATAACACGTTATTTTGTTTAAAATCCATTTTTTTAACTGAAAGTTCAACTATTCTGTTTTTAGTTGACAATTGATCGGTTTTATTTGAAAATTCAAATCTTTGTTTGAAAATGTATGTCTTTCGTTGAAAATTCGTTCTTTTTGGTTGAATTACATTGTCTTTTATTTAAATTTTTATCCTTTTCGCTTGAAATGTCAACTAATACATTTTTTGTACCGAATTCATCTTTTTTTAATAAAGATTGAATTACTTGGTTGAGAGTTACTTTTTTGTTAAAAATTAATTGGTTGTTGTTAAAGATTCATAATTTTAATTGAAAATTCCTCTCCTTGGTTGAAAAATCAGCTATTTGTTTAAAATTCGTTATTTCTTTGGCTAAAAATTGATTTTTTTCACTGGAAATTGAACTATTCCAGTTGCAACTTTAACTATTTTGTTGAAAATTCGTTTGTTTTGTTGTTGAAAACTAATTTTTTTATTGAAAATAAAGCTATTAAATATTTAGTTGAAAAATTATCTTTTTTAGTTGAAAATTAATGATTCTAGTTAAAAATTCATGTTTTTGGTTTCAAATTCAACTATATCAGTTGGAGATTGATTACTTTAGTTGAAAAAGAATTTATTAACTGAAAATTTAATTTTAAATTCCTGTATTTTCTATCAAGTTTGTCTTGTTTGGTAAAAATGTATCTTCTATTTCGTTTTTTATTGAAAATTGACCTTTTCTAGTTTAAAATTCAACTATTTGGTTGAAAATGTTTTTTTTTTTAATTTGATAATAGGAATATTTCGTTTAAAATTCATGTATTTGGTTGAATAATCCTCTTTGTGATAAAAAAATTAATCTTTTTGGTTGAAAATAAGACCATTAAATTCAAAATTGAATTCTTCTAAAAAATTCATATTTCGTTTAAAATTCATCTATTCCAGATGAAGATTCATGATTTTAGTTGAAAATTCATTACTTTTGTTGAAATTAAATTTTTTTTTTGAAATATAAATTTTAAGTTTAAAATTCTTATATTTTTTGCAAAACTCGCCTTTCTTGGCAGAAAATTAATCTTCCTGTTTGAAAATTAATTGCCTTGTTTAAAAATTCATTTTTTTGCCTTGAAATTCAAATATTACAATTAAATATGGATCATTTTAGTAATTAATTTATCTTTTTGTTAAAAAAAAACTTGCTTGGTTAAAAGTTAAATAAAAAATTGTTTTACTTTTTTTGTGGAACGCTATTTTTTTTACTGAAAATTTAAATCTTGCATTTTTTATTGTAAACCGATCCTTTTTTCAAAATTAATTAATTGGTTTGGAAATTGAGGATTTTTTCATGTTAAAAATTAAACTGATTGAGAATTAATGTTTTTTTTAAACTCGCCTTTTTGTTAGAAAAATGAGTTTTTTATTGAAAATCCAACTATTTATTATTATTATTATTTATTTATTTTTTATCTATCTTTTTGAAAATCCAAATTTCTACTTGAAAAGTTATATATTAATTAATTATTTTCCAAAAAGACGAGTTTTCAATTAAATAGTGGAATTTTCAAATAAAAAAGATAAATGTTCAATAAAAAATGGATAAGTTAAGTTTGCAATTAAAGAAAATTAAGTTAAAAAAATGAATTTGCAACAAAATACATAGTTGGATTTTCAACCATAAAAATAAATTTTCAGCAAATGAACAAATGAATTTTCAACCAAATATAATATTAATTTTCAACCAAAAAAATTAATTTTCTACAAAGACGATTTTTTAATAAAGCACATTAATTCTCAACCACATATTTGAATTTTTAATTAAAAGATAAAAAAAGAACATTCAAAAAAATAGTTCAACGTTTAATCAGAGATGAATTTGCAACTAAAATAACTTATCTTTAACCAAATATTTTAATTTTATATCAATTGAATTGATAAAAAAATTTTCAACAATTTCAAACAAATTATTTTTAAACAAAAAATTGTTTGAATTAAAAATGATGGCATTTCTACAAAAAGAGATGAATTTTCAAATAAAACAAGACCCAAAAAATATTTGGATTTAAAATAAAAAATTGAGTTGAATTCGTCCAAAAATACGACTTTTCAACAAAATAGTAGCTTTTTCAGTGGAGAAAGAAAAAAAACTGCAACCAAATTTTTAATTTTTCTATCAAAAGATTTTTTAGCCATGAAAGGGAAAAATGCAACCAAATTGTTGAATTTTTGAGCCAAAAGGTCGAATTTTCCAGAAATCAGTCGATTTCCAACCAAAAAGGATAAATTTTTAACAACATTTTTAATTTGTCAAGCAGTTAATAAAATGCTCAACCGTGAAAGATGAATTCTTAATGAAAAATATATTAGTTGATATTTCAACCAAGAAATATTTTAATTCTAAATTGAAAATAGTTCAATTTGTCGACAAAATAATCAATTTTCAAGAAAATAGTTGAACCCTCAACCAGAAGATTCATTTTTAACCAAAAAACATAGAAATTTTAACAAAAGAGGTAAATTTTCAACCAAGATCAAACTAAGAGTTGACTTTTCAATCCGGAAATATAAATTTTGAACAAAAAAGGTAATTTTCAACCAAGAAGGACGATTTTTTAAACAAAATTGTTGAATTTCCAACAACAAAAGATTAAACCTTCAACAAAGAATGGTTCGATTATCTTATTAGGTTATATTAATTAAGATAACATTTAAATATAAAAAAATTGATGTGAATAAGGAAGCAAAATCTATATACTGATAAAAATATTTTTTTTGAAAGTAAATCATGAAGTTTTTCAATTCTACTTATATAATTTTCAATCTTTGATCTGTTTAAACTTTTCTGGTTTATTTTTATCAGTAGAAAGTCCTGGAGAGTGTTCCTTCTTCACCTAAAATTTAACTAGGACGCGTATTTTTACATTTTTTTTTTTATTTTCTGTATATTTTCCAGAATACATATATTTTACACATTGCTAAGTATATTAGGACTATAATACAGAAAATTATCACCAATCTTAATAAATAATAAATGTAGGCTATTCAAACCATATCTTGGTTCGATATTTTTACAATTGCTTTGTAATAAATTCAGATGCTCAGAAAAATGAAAGCTGTTTTCACAAATCAACGCGACTGAAAATATTAACTCCCTGCCTGTGGGAGCGCATCGCCACTTCTTGAAACTAGCACGCGATTGCCATTTTCCCACGCCTCCAGAATTTTTCAGCTTTTCCACAGGCAGAGGATTAAATAAAAGGCTGAGATTATAGCAAAAAACAAATGCTTGCTTTTAACATCAGCCGCCTAGAACAGAACAATTTTATGTTAGAGAAAATAGCCTCATTACAAATTATATTTGCATATTTTAATATCAATTAAGTTATAAATAATAAAAATTAAAAAATTATCGTGTATTTGAAATACACGTATAACTGGAAATAAAATTCTTGTTTTAAACTGCTATAGCAATTGGTGCTATGCACAGAATATTGAAATGCTTAACTGAGAAATCGAATCGACATTTTTTGTTCGACGTCGGTTCTTTCGAGAGCCTTGCAAAATTCTTCGAAGGAAATCATTCCATCGCCGTTTTCATCTGCTTCGAGAATCGTGCGTTCTGCTATACTCGAGAGTTGCTCTTCACTGAAATAGTAGGGGGAAAAATAGATTTATTCTTATAAAACGAGTTTAGGATTGATGAAATTTATTTTCTGACCTGATATTCGCGCCAACCATCATGTGTAGAATGGCCAAGAGTTCCTCTTTTGATATCAAATCGTCATTATCCAGATCGTACATTTTGAATGCGACTGTAATTAGAAAGATAGATAAAAATTATTTCATCCTCTAGGGATCGCTCAGAAATTACTATGTTTAAAAATGATCTTTTTTGATCAAGACACATCTCTGGTGAAAAATTGAACTATTTCGTTGAAAATTCGTTTCTTTTTTGGTTGAAAATTAATTTTGTTTTCAACTGAAAATTTAAATAGTACATTTGCAATTTAAAATTAATCTTTTTCAGTTAAAAATTCATGTATTCTATAAAAAATTCGCGTTTTTTAGTAGAAAATTAATCACTTTGATTCAAACTTAAACTATTTTATTAAATAGTCATATTTTTTATTGTGTTCAACGGTTTTTGATTTATATCAAATATTTTAAAGGTTAAAATATCATTAATTACACTTTTTGTTGAGAATTTATCTTTTATGTTTGAATATTCAACTACCTGGTTGAAAGTTAAGCTATTTTGTTAAAAATAAATTTTTTTAAATTGAAAATGTAACGTTTTTATTCCATTATTGGTTGAACATGTACATTTTTAATTAAAAATTGATCTTTCCTATTTGAAAAATTAACTATTCGGTAGAAAATTAAGTTTATTATTAAAAATGCATTGCGTCGGTATAAAAATTCAAGTACTTTGTGGAAAATTCATGTATTTTGTTGCAAATCCGTTTTTTTTTGGTAGAAAATTAATCTTCTTTTTGGAAAATTCATCTTTTTAGCTGTGGATTCAACTATTTTGTTCAAAGCTTGTCTTTCTTGGTTCAATTTAACTGGAAGAAAATTCCTGTTTTTTACTTGAAAATTATTTGTTCAAACTGGAAATGTAAATTTTCCATTTTTGGTAGAAAAATCTTTTTTTTTAAATTCAACTATGTATGCGTTTACAAAAAATCATTTTGGAAACTGAAAATGTAACGATTCCAATTTTTGTTGAAAATTTATCGTTTTTAGTCAAAAGTTCAATTATTTAGTTAAAAATGAATATATTTTTTTGAAAATGCAGCTTTTTGGTAAAAAATTTACCTATTTTGTTAAAAGTTTACTTATTTATTTGAAAATTCAACTATTTTGTTAAGTTCATTTTTTTAGTCGAAAATTTAACTATTTCCTTGAAAATTCGTTTCTTTTTTTTCAAAATTAACTTTTTTACTGAAAATTTGACTATTACATTTGTAATTTAAAATTTATTTATTTTTCGCCAAAAATGTAATTATTTGGTTAAGATTGAACTTTTTTAATTTAAAATTCATGTATTCTGTAGAAAATTCGCATTTCTTAGTAGAAAATTAATGTATTTCGTTCAAACTTAAACTATTTCATTAAATATTCATATTTTCCTTATTTCGTTTAACTGTTTTTGATTTAAATTAGAATCGTTTTTTGGTTAAAATATCATCAATTACACTTTCCGTTGAGAATTCATCTTTTTTGTTTGAAAATTCAGCTACCTGGTTAAATATATTTACATTTTTAATTAAAAATTGTTCTTTACTACTGGAAAATTAATTTTTATGGTGAAAATGCAAATATTTTGGTATAAAATCCAACTATTTATTGCACAAATTAACTATTCGGTAGAAAATTAACCTCACTATTAAAAATGTATTGTGTCAGTTTAAAAATTCATGTATTTTGTTGAAAATTGGTTATTTTTGTGTAGAAAATTAATCTTCTTTTTTGAAAATTCATCTTTTTAGCTGTGGATTCAACTATTTTGTTCAAAGCTTTTCTTGCTTGGTTTAATTTAACTGGAAAAAATTGATTTTTTCTTTGAAATTAATTTATTAAACTGGATTTCCATTTTTGGTTAAAAACTTATAGTTTTTAACTGCAAATTTAACTATTTCAGCTTTTTGGTTAAAAATTTACATATCTTATAGAAAATTTATTTATTTGAAAATTCAAATATTTTGTTAAGGTCGTCTTTTTCAGTCGAAAATTCAACTGTTTTGCGGAAAATTTGTTCTTTTGAATTGGAAATAATTCTTTTATGGTAGACATTTTTCTTTTTAGCATGAAAATTCAACTACTATTTGGATCTGCAACTGCTTTTCGTTGAATTTTAATCTTTTTTGTTTGAAAATTCGACCATTTAAATAAAAATTCAGCTATTGTGTTAAAACCTCGGAAAAATCGTTTTTTAAATTGAAATTTGAACTATTTGGCTAAATCTTCAACTACTTTGTTAATAAAATCGTCTCTTCTGCTATTGTAAAAATTTAATTATTTTGTTGAAATTCATCTTATATTGTAGAAAAGTCATATTTCTTGATTAAAATTTTTTTTCTTGAATATTCAACTGTCTTAAAAAAAAATCGTATTGTTTTTGGATGATGTCCAATCTTTTTTGTTTGAAAATTCTACCATTTTGTATACAATTCAATTCATGCACGTAATTTTTGGAAATTAGTAAATGAAACAATAAAAAAAAATCTTGCAAAAGTCGAGGAATTTATATAACTTTGAATAACTGTCAAGCAGAATAAATTTTTAGTTTTTTAATTTTAATTTGCTATTGTTTTATTGTATTTTTAAAAGGTTCTAGATTATAAATAGTACAAATTTAAGATTCTTTTTCTTTATTAGTAACCTAAAATCTTTTGTCAACTGTTTTTTTTTAATTGATATTTTTAATTAAAAAATTAATCTATTTTAGTAGAAACTGCAAATTTCTTAGATAAAAATGCAAATGTTTGGCTAAAAATTCAACAATCGTTTTAAAAGTCATCCTTTTCGGTTGAATATTCAAACTCTTCAGTAGAAAATTAAAATTTTTTCGTAGAAAATTACCTCGTTTAAAAGTCATATGTTAGTGCTTAAAAGTCAAATAAAATCTTTTTTTTAGATAAAAATTCAACATTTGTTTTTTAAAAGTTATCTTTTTGATTAAAAAATTAATCGGTTTTAGTATAAATATCATCTTTCTCGGATAAAATGCAACTATTTGGTTGTAAAATTTAAGTATCTTTGCACAAAATTTACTTCTTATTTAAAACTCATACCTCGATGTTGAAAAGTCAAATTAAAATCTTTTATGAATTAAAATTCAACTATTTTTTTTTTAATTTGTGGTTCTATTTCAAAAATGTATCTATTTGAGTAGAAACTGCATTTTTCTTAGATAGAAATGCAACTGTTTGGTTGAAAATTCAAATATTTTCGTAGGAAATTTACTTCATGTTTAAAAAACTCATATTTTGATGTTGAAAAGTCAAACTAAAATCTTTTTTGTATAAAAATTGAAACATATTTTATGAAAATTTGTCTTTTCGATTAAAAAATGTCTTTATTTTAGTAGGAATTTCATCGTTCTTGTATGAAAATGCACTGTTTGGTTGAGAATTAAACTTCGTTGCTCGAGGATTGAACTATATTGTTTGAACCACTTTGTTAAGAAATCATTTTTTTCCGAAGATTGCAGTATTTTCTTTAATAGAGGTTTATCTCTTTGGTGAAAATTGAACTATTTTGATGAAAATAATGCTTTTATCGCTCAAAATTCACATTTTCTGATTGAAAATTCAATTTTTTTTACAGAAAAGTCGTCATTTGGCTAGAAGATCCAACAACTGAGGAAAACTATTTTTTTCTTTCAGGACTAAACAATTTTTATTTGTTAAAAATTCATCTTTTTGGTTGAAAGATTAATTCTTAAATAGAAATTTCACCTTTTTGGTGGCAATATCAACTATTACACTTTTTTTGTTAAGAATTCATCTTTTTAGGATTAAAATTTATTTAATTTGTTGAAAATTCAAGTATTTTGTTTTAAAAATCATCTTTATGGTAGAAAATTAATTTTTTTGTTTAAAATAAATAAGTGAATTTGAAAAATCTTATTCTTTATCTGAAATATTGCTTTATTTCGGTTATAAACGATCCGAGCCTAAAAATATTAAAAGACTGAAATGCTGGTATTTGAATGTTAATGGTCAAGAAAAATAAAAAATGATTCAGAGAAAAATCTGAGAATATGGAAATAAATTTTTGGCCCTTTTACTTACATTTAAGCTTCTCTTGCCTGGAGTTGAGTCGGTTTGGACTATTCTTTTTGATTGGCCTGAAGTGAGACAGCACTTGCATAAATTGTAGAAAATTTACGCGATCGTTGCCACTTTCTTCGAAGAAAGCATTTACTATCCTATCGCCTAAAGGATTTATGGCTAATTCGGGAATTCTCAAAAAGTCTTCGCGACTGAGAGTCCCACAATCTCCACGATCAAGGCTTGTGAATCGGCTGTAGAGACGTTCTATTTGATTTGGAGTAACTATAAATAAAATTGAGTTCAACAAAATTAATTTGAAAAGGATTGGACATTCGCTCGAAATTGTTAATTAAGTTTGGGAGTGTTAAAAGCTCAGACTTATGAAATATAAAAAACTAAAGTTAAAATATTTGTAATTGTTAATTTTTTAGTTAATCACTTAAAAAATAAGACATTACAATTGAAGTTTTTAAAATTATATTGCCATTTCGAAGTATTAAAAATTTAATGCTTCATTTTTCAATTATATCCGTTTTGAAACTCTTCATTATTTTGAAGTTTAATTTTAAGTTTCAGTAATTTGTTTTGTTTGAATGATAAAAAAAATTATCTCCAAAATTGAGTAGAATCGGTGGATATTTAGGGGTGGTGCAAATACCATGAAGTTTCCCATTGATTTATTATGGGAAAAAGTCAACTTTTCGTAAATCCAATATTTAAATGCAATGATATGTTACAAATAATTCCGTGTTTCAGTATAATGTTCAGAATTCGCCAGAGAATAATAATTAATCATCAATCTTGAGGGAGAATGCCTCTAAGACACTCTTATGGGTCCCAATAGAAAATTCCATAAGTCACAAATTTGATTGTTACTATTACAGTTTATTAATGCTTGTTGAAAGCCCCCCCCCCCCTCCGCCCATAAACAACCGTGAATCGTTAATTCGCCGGGGCTTATGAAAAAAAAACCTGTAAAATAAAGCTATGAAGAAAAAAAAATTTCAAAGACGCCGTGAAAAATAAATTGTTCATTAGGTCGCTGTGAAAAAATACATTGTTTTAAAACACCGTGAAGAAGAACACATCTCAGTAAAAGGCTACGGAAAAAAAATATATTTTTGTAAATGCTGAGCAAAAACCTTATTCCTATAAGCGCCGTAAAAATAGACCTTACTCATGAAAAAAATCCTTATTTGTGAAAAAGCCGTGAAAAAAGACAGTACTCGTTAAAACTTTTAATTAAACTGTTTTATTCCCAGACAAAAACTATAATAATCATTGTGCCGTAAAAAAAGTATTATTGGTGGACTATGCAAAGAACTATAAATAAATATTTAATATAGAGCGCGTGGATCTATAGATATTCATATAAAACATAGTTCATAATAGGAAAGAAGAGATAAGTGCTGGGCGGATAGCGCTGGACGGTTTTTTCAACATTATTTATACAAGACGCGTTTTTTTCACAGCGTTTACCAATATTTCTTTTTTTTATAGTGTATTTTCACAGTGATATAATTTACGGGTTCGTTTTCCTAAACACCGGCGAATTTAATAATATCCAGTAATTTTCTAACTATTTTTCAACATACAGTTTTAATTTGTTTAAAGATTTTTTTTTCAGGTTATGAGTTTTTTTTCTATGATTAAAATAAAATAACTTGTTCAAATAATTTTACAAATATTTCAATGATACATGTTTGTTCAAGTATTTACAAGGAAATCCATTTAGAGCTAAAGAAGTGATATTTATACTTGATCTAGCTACAGATATTTTTATAAACGAACCAACGATTTTGGTCAAATGCTTAAAGCTAGAATTTGCAGCAGAATTTATTATGAATATTATTAATGTACCACATAAATAAATCGTTAAAAATATTATAGAGCTGAATTAAGAATTTTTCGAAAACAAAAATTAATTTATTTAAATATATTTCAGTTTTATTGTTTTCATTTATCAGTATTTTTCTATTTGAAGTACACATTTTTCCCGTGTAGTTACCTAAAAAAATATAAGTAACCTTTTTTCTCACAAAATTTTGGACAGATTTTAATATTCGTAAGTACTAATTTGTTCTCTAAGAATACCTGTAAATTGTTACACAAAATTTAAACTGTTTAGACAATTTTAGTTTGTTTAAATATTTTATTTTTGCCATTTTTCAAAAGATTGAAATATTTTTAGGTACTACTTTGTTGAAATTGTTAAAAGAATTATTAAGTGGGTTTCTGCAAAACAAACAGATAACTCATACCAATTAAATCTATGGAAAAATTTAGAGAGAAAACGCATTTTCTCCTCTCTGTTTCGCGATTTACCTGGAAAAAACAATATTTAAACCAATTAGAATTATTTAAACAATTGAAAATTAGTTAAAAATTACGAAGTATTATTAAATTAACTATAAATGAATATTAATAAAAAAATCTTTAAAAACGTTAATAAACCGCAATATTACGTAAAATCAGTGGCTGAGTCATTCTCCCTAAAAATTTAAGAGTGATTTTTATTCTCTGACATATTCTGAACAACATA
>JAWWLR010000166.1:4272441-4284190 GCA_035041075.1 Acraspis erinacei | reverse complement strand
AAGGCACTAACCTAGACTCTCTGACCAGATTCGAGCGAGGGTGCCTTTATATTGCCCGACTAAACAGTAAGGTCCTTTCTAGTTCCTTGCTTTATTTGCCTGTTAATTCCTGATTTGATTATAAGTTATGTGGTGGAGTCTTATCATGGTTCAAAAAATTTCGTAATCATTACAATTAAAGTTCTTCTGCGATTAAGAACATATTAAATTAGAAATTAATTTTTTACGCTGTTTAAACGAGCAACAAGAAACGTTCAATTAATATGAAAAATAAATTGTCACTAGCTTTCACTATTGTCGATTGCTCAGCGTGTAATTTTTTTGTATTCGGTAAATTTTGCTCCTTATTTGGTGTGACGCGATTTTTCTTTCCATGATTCTGTAAATAATAATAAACTAACCAACTAACCAATCATAACAGACTTATAGTCATCAACCGCACAAAGCTTCAAACTTTTGGAGTATAATGCACGATTTTTATAGTTATTCATAAATTTAGGGAAATACCTTTCGTATTTGTTTAGTGCCTGTCTAAATTCTAAGTTAGGACTTTTCTAAACTACCCTGTAATTGTCTAAAAAGCAAACAGAGTAAACCCTACCGACCCCCGGCAAGAGCACGTATAACATTTTCTGGTCAAGTTACCCTTTATAACACCCGACCAGTTCCCTGTTTAAAGTAGGAAATATTAGGGCATTTTCTACACGGGTTTGACGTTGAAAAAGTTAGTGAAGAAAAAATGGTAACTTAATGAAAGAGGGATAATTTTGAAGATGCAAATGTTGTACCTTAATGAGCCAAAAAGCAATATTCCAAAAAAAATTTTTTAACTTACAGATCTGAAAATCTGATAAAAATTAAGGAAATTTTACAGCTTTTAAAGACAGTGAACTTTGAAGCATAGTTTTTTATTGAAAAAATAATAGGAAAAATATGAAAAAAATCATGGTGGCACTTTAAACATTTCTGAACAGATTGCCGTTGATAAATTTGCAAAATATAAATAATTGTTCGTTTTTTGTAAATAAAAATGCAACTGAACTATCTTCAGTTCTAATGAAGATAATTTTGTTTATTTCATCTTTTTTGGTCGAAAATCAAACTGTTTTGTTAAAAATCTAATTATTTTATGAAAAATTTAACTATTTGGTTAAAAGTAAACTATTTTGTTAAAAATTTAAATATTTTGTTGAAAGTTTGAACTATTTTATTAAAGCCATATTTTTGTCGGAAAAGTCAACTATTTCGTTAAAAATTCGTTCTTTTGGATTGAAAATTTGTCTTTTATGTAAAATCTTAGAGTTCTAGCTAACAGCTGAGTAGAAAAGAATACGTCAAAAATTTGCACCCCGATTTCAGAAATATACTTAAATTTAACAAAAAATTGTCTGAATGTAAGAAAGTCAATATCTGAATTTTGTAATTTGATCGTTTTTGCTAATTTAATTTCATCATCTAATTAAAATACATTTTCTAATTTAGGATAAAACATTTTTAAGTATTTTTTTACAGTGATATTTTTTCCGAGAAAGAGATTCTGATTGAAAATAAATATATTAAATTCCATTACATAGAAAAATTAAATGAAAAAATGATCATTCATCGCTATAAATATTGAAAAAGATTATAGAGATTTGAGATTGACAATTAAAACTCTGATGGAAATATACAGAAATAAATTGAAAATCCACATAATAACTTTGTTTAGCAGTGAGGAGAACAAATTTATTCAGAGCAAATGTACTCATCTACAAATGTGAGTAAATAGTAGAAATTTCTCCCGCAAAAATGTTGTCTCGGTAAATAAGAGTGAGTCCTAGTTTGTTTGAAAATCAGGTGAGTAAACGAAAAGGAATGATTTGAAGATAATAATGCATTGGGCTAATTGTATTTATCCGTAGTATGCTTTTCGCTAAGTTAATCAAGTGTCGATAGACCTAATCTGAGATCAACAAGAGATCGTTTTTTAATCGCGCGCCTTATTTGATGGCACGCGCGCTCCACCAGAAAAATTTATATATGTATAATGTGTATGTATAATGTGTATGTATATATAGATATATATATATATATATATATATATATATATCACCTTCGAAGTCAGTTCGAGAGGTCGAAACACTTGTTACCGAGGACGATTTGTTATAACCGAGAACCCAGAGCACAATGCGACCACTTGTTTACAAGGACAATATTTTCATTCCGCAAACAATTCGTGGCTCGATAAAGACCCCATACCATCTAACTTTAATGCACCCGTCGGTCTCTGGAAATACATACCTAAGTAGCTGTGCATATTTACTATGGAGTTTGAATTCGTTTCTTGAACTTGATTCTGTTTCCTTTTCACTTTTTATGTTTGCATTATTCGATAACAACATATTATTTTTATTATTATTATGTTTAATCCAATATCAAAAATTACAATTTTATGTAATCGAATTGAAATCTAGGTAAATCTAATGAAAGATAGAAGTTAATGGAAAAAATAAATATCATGAAAAAGGTGGCGTTTACGACAGAAGTGTGGTGACAAAACCAGAGAATTTTGTAAAAAAACAGGCCTCGGATTTACCAGACTATGGAGACTATTTGACACTCTTTTTGAGCGATGACACTATTTTGCCACTTTTTCGAAAAAAATGAAGACCCTATTTTCTCGCAATTATCCGCTAATGCCACTATTTGTTTACTATTCCTTGAAAAATACTTTTG
Source organism: Acraspis erinacei (assembly GCA_035041075.1). Taxonomy (NCBI): domain Eukaryota; kingdom Metazoa; phylum Arthropoda; class Insecta; order Hymenoptera; family Cynipidae; genus Acraspis; species Acraspis erinacei. Next base: position 4,281,475 of record JAWWLR010000166.1, on the reverse strand, counting down.
CTCACTAAATTTTGATCGCGAGTTTATTTAGGGGCCATCTTAAAATAACGTTATACAAAATATGTAGTAATAGTTGATATTTTCATTGAGATAGGATTTTCATTTTGAATAATAAATAGTTAAATTTAACCAAAAATACGATTTTTGAAACCAATCCGATACTATTGTTATCCAAAAAAATTGTTTTCTGATAAGACGAATTTTCAACAAAATAAATACATCTTCAAACAAAATAGTTAAAATTTTAACTATAATAGTATTAATTTTCTACAAAAAGGGAAAATTTCCAATAAATTACAAACGTTTTCAACCAAGCAGTTGAATTTTCTATAAGAAATAGTGGAATTTTCAAACCGAAAAGCTAAATTTTCTACAAAGCAGTTGAATATCCAACAAAAAAAATGAATTTCTAAGAACAGAGTTCCATTTGTAAACAAAGAGTTGATTCTTACCCAAAAATATATATGTTGATATTTTCAATCAAAAATATTTCAATTTTTAATTAAAAACAGTTGAATTTAGTCAAGAAAGGTTACTTTAAAACCAAACTGCTTTATTTTTAATAAAAAAATTGATTTTCTACAAAAAACACGATAATTATCATTTTTTTACCTAAATGGATTAATTTCCTATAAAAAAGACAAATTTTCAACTAAATAGTTGAATTTTCAAACTAAAAATGATCCATGTTTAAATACAACTGTCGAGTTTTCAAACAAATAGTTAAGTTTTCAGTTTTAAAAAATTAATTTTAAATTAAAAATTTTAATTTTCAACCCAGTAGTTAAATTTTAAATGAAAAATATGAATTCAGAAATAAAAAATTATGAATCTTTAACCGGAAAAATGGATTTACATGTAAGTAGTTCAAGTTTCGAAGGAAGAGTTGAGTTTTCGATCGAGAAGAGTAATTTTCAACAAAAAATGTAACAGCTGATATTATTACACAAAAAATATTTTTATTTTAAATAAAAAAGTTGAATTAAACCAAAAGGACGATTTTTTTACGGAATATTTGAATTCTTCACTAAAATAGATTAATTTTAAACCAAATAGTTGAGTTTTCAACTACAAAAGATGAATTTTTATACAAAAATAAAATAGGTAAATTATTATTTTAACAAAATCGAAGTTTACAGCAAGTAGTTAAATTTTTTATACCAAATAGTTGAATTGTAAAACTAATAAAAAGATTTTCAACAAAATGCATAAGTTTTAAAAGAAATAATGATATTTTAACCCAACATAATTGATCTTCTATCCAAAAATACGAATTAAAAAAGAAATGTTATCTAAATAGTTCAAAATTCAACCCAAAGATTTAATTTTCTACCGGAAGTAACGAAATTTTAACAAAATAGTTGAGTTTTCAACTAAAAGGGATACATTTTCAATGAAAAATGGAATAGTTTATTTTTCCGTTTAAAAAATTAATTTTCATCTAAAATTATGAATTTTCAATAACAAATTAATTTTTAACAAAGTGGTTCAACTACCGATCAAATGATTGAATTTTCTTTTAAAAATTTGTAGTTTCGGGCGAAGAACGAGAATTTTCTAAAAAAATTGAAATTAATTGATAAAAATGGAAGCATTTTTACTTAAACTTTTAATGTATACTTTGTACATTAAATTATTTAATTCACTGCTCAGAAAGAAAAAAAACGATTGTGAGAACTCGTATAACTTTTCAATGCCTTAATTTTAAACTGTGTAGCTTAAAATAGTTATAAAAAGATAAGTTTTAAAATGCGGAGCTTAAACCGCTTCATCTTGAGTATAATTCCAATTTTTCACCGGAGTATTTTAAATTATTTTGTACTAAAAGTTTTAAATTTAATTTTCTGAATTCTGCAACATTCGAAAAAGTTGTGAAATTTAAGTACACCGGCCAGTTTACCTATTCGCATGATTTATTCTATTTTTGAAATAATAATAGGACAAAGAACATATATCGAAGTAGGTTCGAGCAATAATTCAAACTGTTATTTGCTTTTGTTTATAAATGAGAAAATAAAATATAACTCATATTTTCACTCGGTGACATATGTCTCCAAATACGAATCCGCACAACTAAAAATTGAGCAATTAATGACAAAAGAATTTTGTGGATGATTTATGCGTGTACGCATCATTTGTACTAACGTGCGAAATCTAAAAATTATGTAAAAAATGTTTTAGTTCTAAAGGTGATTAATTATGTTTAAAAGATGTCCCTGAAGTTTCGTTTCCACTCGATAACGCTCTTATATTTTAGATTTAGGATATACCTTTAAAAAATTATTCGAAAAATTCAAACCAAAAATCATTGATTTAATCCTGTGTTCTAAAAAGAACAAGAATTTTAATTGTTTTTAAGTTAAAAAAATTAGAAAAACGTGCATAGTATGATTTTGAAGTTGTCGAATTAGACGGAAATTTTTTAATGATTCCTAATAATGTAAAAAGCGTGAATACACTCTAAATATTTTTTAACTAATTTCGAAATTTGATATTCCACTCCGTAACTCTCGGCAACTTTTAAAAACAGATTTGAAGCAAATAAGATTTATTTTATTGCTATTTATTTTAATTTTGTTCAGTATATTAATACACTTTCTAAGGGGTTTTAAAAAATTTTCAATGCGTTTTTAGAAAATAAAACAGTTTAAAATGCATTACAAATCAAAACCTTGGAATTTAAAAATATCTAAGTTTCCGAAAATTACTTTCAAGTAGAAGTTTTATGCGAAGAGGAAAATAAAACAAGCTCTTTCTTTTTAGTTTTTATCGCTTTTCCTCGAGCAGATAAACAACATGAGTTTTAAACTATATTTAGGACTATGAAGACGTGTTCTATCTTCAAATACTATTATATTGCCACTCCATGGAATGACAACTTGCACTTTTTGTGATAATAAATCTGATATAAATCTCATAAATTAGGATATTTGAGAAAAAACATCAAATCTTTCTACGCATTAAGTAGAAAATTAAAACAAATAGAATCACAGAAAAATTTTCTCACAAAATTCTAAAATCATGGTGTTTTTTCGAAAAAATTTGATTTACAAAACAGATTAGATATCAAATTATCAAACATAAAAAATAGAGAAAAATTTAAAGAAATCACAAACATATTCAAGAGATCGATTTTAAATTTGGTTATTAGTGATTGTAACACAATAATTAATAGTTTAAATGAAAAAATTGCTTGCAAAGACAATGAATTGAGCAAAAGAAGCATATAATCATAATGAAAAAACAGACAGAAAGTTTGCGAATTTAATTCGAAATCAAGATGATATTCGAAAGTTTAATCTAAATATTCATTATTTGAGACATGGGGAAGGTTTCAGTAACAGATTTGGCGAAAAAAAGTTTGTACAATAATTATCAGAAGTAGTAAAAGACGTAGAGATAAATATTCATAAATTTCCAAGTAATAAATTACAAGAATTCAGATCTAAACTATCAGCCTGATTAAAGCAAACAAAGTTTATTATCCGCATTAAGAAATGTAAAAGAACTGATTCTTGGATTCGCAATGTGCTATTATGTTCAAAAATAATTGTTTGCACAGATTGTCTTGTTAATATTGTGTCTCTAAATTTCCTTTTAAAAAATTTGGATAAATACATTTATATTATAATACAATTATGATAATCGTTGCCGGAGCAACTGAATTTATTTTTCTTTTGTTGAGGAACTCAACATGAGACCAGAATTTTTCTGTGCACGAGTCCAGGTAAAAAAAATGCTCTCACTGAATCCCGAGCTGAATCGAATAAGTAAGGATTTTCACTGATGAACAGTGATATCTCACGGCTTTAAATTTAGAGAGTGTATAGTGTACACCTGTAAATATATTTTTCTTATGCAGATGGTTATAGATTATACAACGAATTATGTGAGAGTAAATAGCAAGGAATTTTTCACGATTTTAAACCTGAAATATCCTCTTTGTAGACAAGACAGACGGATTTTCTTCAATTGTTCCTTTTTCCCAGGTTTATGGCATAGCTGACGCCTGCGAGATTGGCAAGAATATTGCCAAAGATTACATCTGACGCAAAAAAAATGGTAAATATTGAGAGGAATTTGGTTCTTACGGCGATTTGGGGCGCCAAGTTCTTGTGCGTCTTTCTGTACTATTCTTCATGGTAGGACTGAATCATGCACACCTACAAAGGGAAGAAAGGGATAATCCTGGGACTATAATAAAACTTAAAGTGTTTATGGTTGAAACCGCAGGGTCATATGTAAGCTAGCTACCTGGGTGAGATGCATATTTCGAAAGTGTTTGCTTATTACGTTTTCAGCAATTGGAAAGACAAATACAATTTGCGTGTTGGCTAATTACATTGGGCATATTTTATTTAAACAAAATTAAACAATCAAAAAATCTGCCTGTTTTAACTAGATTGGTACAAGAAATTCTATTTTATTTCTCGGAATTGAATTGGTTAAATAGTTTTAAAGATTGCAAAGCAACATGATAATTTTCGTTGCGGAGAATGTTAAACTTTACTATAAGACTGCCGTGATTTGAGAAAGCACCGTCAACAGCAAAAAATCGAAAAGTGTGTTTTTATATAATTGGAATCTTAAAGAAAAGATACACCTGATTAATAACATAATTTTTCCAAATATTTATTAACTTTTAAAATAATTTATGCTCAATTTTTGGCGAGTCGTGATTTGGGCCGAATAAGTCAGAGAAAAATTCGAGAAATGATTTTTGAGATGTCCGTAACATAACTGTATTTATTTTAAACTGCAAAATTATTATTGAGTCTTTATTTGTTATACTTAATAACAGTATTAAGGTAACAAGAAGTTATATCGTTAAAAAATGTATTAAGTAAAAATAATGTTTGTAAATCATTTCAATTGCTTAAAGTGGACAAAATAATATGAAAATTTTCAAAGAAAATTAATAAAATTACATTAAAAAATGTGTCTATTTAATACCTTTCATTGGTTATAAAATTCAAAAATATATCAATTTCTTTATTTATCGATTTTTCGATCGACATATGCTTATACTTGCCCTTCTCGAATTAAAAGCGTTTGAAATTTAAGAAAAACATGTCAAATAATTTTGAGTTTAAAACGCTTCAATTCAAAATATTTTCGATGGGTAAAATTAAAAAATGGACAATATTTCGAATGGACAGAAAAGAAATTGAACTTGTGTCATTTCTGAATAAGAGCGTTTGAAATTGGATCATTTGAAATTGAAAGAATTTTGAACAGAAGCTTCCAAAATTCAAAAACTTCAAAGTAAAAAAGTTTGATTTAGGCCATTTCATTAGGAAGGAGTTGAAATTGAAAACTAAATTCAATATTTTAAATTAAAAAGCTTCTAAAATTATAGAAATATAAACTTTGATTAAATTTAAAAAATTATTATTTAACATAGAAATTGATTGAACAGACTTTTATAATATCAAAAATGAATTCACTTTTATTTCCTCCATTCAAAATGAAAAAAACTTTAGTTGTGAACCTTAAATATTGAATAATTCTAAAAAAGAAACTAAAAAAATAAAAAATAATTTAAAGTGGGAAATTTAAAAAAATGCATATAATACTGAAACTTGAAACTTATACAATAAAACAAATCAGAACTTTATTTAAGACTAACAAAAAATTTAGTAGCCACGAATTGTGATATTAAAACTTTGTTGTACTAAAACCCTTAAAAATGTCTATTAATGTGAGTAAATTTAATCGTTTAGAAATTAACATTTAAAAAATTTTCAATTATACTTTTCGAAATTGAACCCATTAAATTTCAGTCGTTTTTTAAAGAATAATTCAATTTTAAAGGTTTATAATGAAAAATTGTTTCATTATGACCGGTAAAATAAAAGGTGAATTAGCTTTTGATTTCAGAAGAATTTGTCTAATCAGTTTTTATGTTCAAACATTAACTCAAATTTTGATCGTTTCGAAATTTAATTTATTAAAATTCAAAAGTTTCCACTTTTAAATAATTGAATTTTTAATCGTCCTAATTAAAAGTAATAATATTTTCATCTCTCTGAATTTTCAATGATCTATTTTTAAAAATTCTAGTTGGAAAATATTCCATCTTTAACATTTTTAAATTCTTCTTCTTTGATATTTCAATCTGAAATCCTTCAAATTTAAGATTTTTGAATTCAAAATAAAATTGTTCAATTCTGTTCATTTTTTCTTAGAAATGAGTGAATCATAGTTTATTTCAGTTCAAAAATTAGTCAAATGTATTATATATACTTATTATTAAAATAGTTGCTCTTTGTAATCTGCAGGACTCCGACGTTCCTGATCTTGACGTACGCTAAAGGTGTTATTTTATTTTAGAATTATTATTTAAAAAACGTATCTTATATTTAATTCTTTTATTTATTATTATTATTTATTATGCATGAAATTGAATAAAACTTATAACATTCTTATGTATATATCCGGTTTTTTTCAAACAAAGGATCAAGTTTCAAATTATTGAAAAAGATCGCATTAATATATATTCGACTGCTTTAAAAAAACATAAAAAAGCTAAAACAATTATTGCTAATAATATAAAATTCTGATATGTAATACTGCATAATAATTATAATTTTATGATTTAATAATATTTTATAATAATTCCACTCTTTTCATATTATTTTGCCGTGAACGGCGTTCTCTCAAATCACGGCAGGCCTATTTCTGAGGTCCGTGCCGAAGAGAGCTGTAAATGCCAGTTACGGCGTTTTCCGAATTTCAGCAACCCAATCCACACCGTTGAGGTAGTTCTCGTGCCAAAAGTCAGATATCTTAAAAAAAAGGTTTTTCTATGATTCTAAGAATCAAAATATTATAACTGATGCCAATCCAAATAAAAAAATTATTTTTATAAAAAATGTTAAAATTCTCAAAAATAAACATCAATGTTAACCATATTTTTTGCAGTTGAATTTTGTTTTTACAATCGCAACGATTTAGAGCGTTAGAAGAAGCCATAGAAGCCATAGAAAAATTTACTTTCAAAATTGGAAACAGTAGAGTTGTAGAGAATGTTTTGCTGGAAAAAATAAGCCCCTATTTATTAAAATGCAATCATTTTTCAAAAAACGGTGAGAAGCGATTGTCAGAAAAAATTGAACTGCAAAAAACATGATTAAAATTAATGTTTATTTTTGTGAATTTGCACATTTTTCATGAAAAATAATGTTTTTATTTGGAATAACATCAGTTATAATATTTTGATTCTTAGAATCATAGAAAAACTATTTTTTCAGATAGCTGACTTTAGGCACGAGAACTACCTTAAGATATTCTAGGCTTTTTATCATAATTCCACTTTTCTCATCTCTTTAAAAAATGTATTTGTGTGCAACAAGAAAGTAGAAAACATATTTTTAGAAAATCACTTCACAGATATAAATTTATTTATTTTTATCAATTAACTGAGTGAAATGGAAAAAGTTTTTCGCATTGAAAGAGAAAAAAGTCGAGTCGAGAATTATCACCTTACCAAAACAGTTTCAATTTTGAAAAAATATTTGAAATTATTCCCAAGTAGTTAAATTTTCAATAAAAACAGATTAATTCTCGACAAAAAATATAAAAGTTGATATTAATTCAACAAAAAACGATTTAAAATCAATCATAGCTGAATTCAACCAAAAAATACCTATTTTGAATAAATAGCTGAATCCTTGACCAAGGAGATCAATTTTCTACCCATAACTGACAAATAAATCTTTTTTTGAGAAACTTAGTTACTTGTAACAAGATACTACCCAACTCTGGTTACAATTCAAACAGAAAAAAAATTTCTGGATTTAAGGAAAAGTTCTTTAAATCAAATAAAAATATTAATTGGCTCTCAGTCAACGAAATTTTTCTTAATTCAAAGAAATGATTTTATTCTTAAATACATTTTTTCCATCAATTTAAAATGCTTTTCTTAGTTTTGAAGTTACTTTAATTTAAAACAAATATTTTCTCAGTTTGTTTCATCTTTTAATAGCGATTTAGATTTACAGAACGTTGTTTTGCTCTTTTAGAAAAAACCCATTTTGTTGGTTATCTATAGTTATCTATAGCAAGTGTTCCAAATAACTTCCAGGTTATTTTTTAGAATGTATGAAGAATTCTATTAATTTCAATTAAGTCTAGTCCTTGAGAAAAGAACGAAGAAAAATACATAATAAAGGTAAAAAATGGAACTAATAATAAGAAACAGCAGAGCAGTAAAACTGTTCATTAGAGCATAAAAGTAATGGGCGAGAACGGGAGCTAATTGGTCTGCACTTTAAGTGATTCGGACATTCCCAGTCGGTAATTAATTAGCTATACATTCGTTAACAAGATCGATTCTTTTTGAATTAACTTACTAAATACCAAGAAGAAAATATACCGTTTAGAATCGCCAGTATAAATTAAATAAAATGGTCCATTTTTATCACCTTCAACTCTTAAAGCATCAACGCAAAACTCACTTTTTTCAATTATTATAATAATTTAATTTTCTTTCTCACGAACAAATTCTTTAAAATGTTTAAAAATGGTACAGAATTCAAATGAATCTGAAAGAAGTAAAAAAATTCCATTGTTTTCAGTAAAATTCGAGTGAATTTAGATGAATTTAAGAGGAATGCGAAGAATTCGATGAAATTCATGATAATTCAAGGCGTATTAAACAAAATTCAAAATAATTGAAAACTATTCAAAAATATATTAAATTTAACAACTTTGAAATGAGTTTACAAGAATTAAAATGATTTTTAAAAAGTCTACAGAATTCCAATAAATTCAAAAGAGTTTAAAAGTATTTAACAGAATTTGAAATACGTCTTGATGAATTATAAGTGAATTCGAAATAATTGACAAAAAATATTTGAAAATCTCTTCAAATTATTGAAAGCCTAGGAAATCCATCAAACATTGTTAATAAATTATTTGAAATTAGTGTTTCAAGGCTAGACGACAATTTCTCGTTTCTCGGCTGTTTTCGTTCGGTTTTGCCAATTTCTCGCTGCAAAAATGATCGTCTAAACACAACTGTTTTTCTCAA
>JAWWLR010000166.1:4244227-4264252 GCA_035041075.1 Acraspis erinacei | reverse complement strand
GTTCTAGACGGGGGCCCGACTAGTTCTTCCCACTAGAGCCCGACTAGAGATAGGGAAAGCTAGACAGGGCCCTATTGGAGCCCTTTCAAAATTTCTGCACGGTTTAATCAAGAACAACAAAGAAACTGCTTAAAATGAATTACATTCCGTGATACATGCGAATAAAGATTCAAAAAATTTTCATCAGTATATTTCTCGGCTTCGTTCATTTGGCAGTTAACGGTGTTTTCTCATATCACGAAAGTACAGGAAAAATGTGTGGAAAGTGGTGCCATCTATACTGCTTTATTAGGTTTTCGTTGTAGAAAATTGAAATGCTGAATTCTGGATCATACTTTGAAGTTTTATGGAACCTTTGTTTTTTAGGATTTTAAAATAGGAAATAGAAATTTTAATTTTCTTGCTAACCTTTATTAAAAATTAAGAAAAGACAATAGTAGTTTTTTGTGACAAAATACCGTGCGGAACATTCAAATTCATTGGCTCTCTTTCATAAAAAACTTCCTTTGATTTAAAGAAAAGTTCTTTAGAATCAAAGAAATTTCTTTTGATTCAGCGAAATTTATCTAGTTCAAAGAAATAGTTTCTTTTTCCAATGAAAATTTTTCTTTAATTAAAAATAATTCGCTTAATTCAGAAGTTATTTTTAGTTAAATGAAAAAATTATGTTTCAGAAAAGTTTTCTTCAATTCTGAACAAATATTTTTCTCCTTATTTGTAAATTCAATAAGCGGGTATATTAATTAAACAAATAAAAGTTGGAAATAATTCAACTAGTATCGATTTTGATGGTTATATATGGATTATTTAGTTAAGCTCTGGAAATATTTATATAATTTGGAGGTTTTCATTCAAGACAGTGTCTACGTGTACCGAAAAATTCCTGCTAATTGCACGGAACTTTCGGTACAAATAGTCAAGGTCCCGCTATGTTCGTACCGCAAGAATTCGGCCAATTCGTGATGAAATTTCGGCCTTTCCTTAAATAAAAATAATTTAAATTCAAAACGGATGTGTTGAACCGATTTAAAACAAAATTTATTTGACTGAATTTACCAATAAAAATAATACAGTTTCTACATTCAACCCTTCCCATTTTTCAAATATATTTTTATTCGAAAATATTTAAAAACTGTAAGTAAAGAATCTTCTGAAATCTTTAGAGCAAATAAGTAATTTTTTATACTTATTATAAACAAATGAATCGGTGAAATTTCTTTTATTTCGGGTTTTTAAAATTTTATTCTTTAAATTGTTTTCGGAATGTTTTTAAACCCATATTTAATAAAGACTTGTTAAAAATAAAAATAAGATGTTGAATTTCCTTTGAGTATTCAATAAACAAATTCACATTAGATCTATTATTGGAATATTCTGCTTTCTTCGAAGAGGACTATGTATCTATCTGAAAATAATTACCATATATTTTATGACTATAATGCAAAACGTTCAGAACATATCTTATAACGATTTTCCAATCAATCAATCATAAGTTTGTTTTTTGGGAATATTAACTACAATAACTCGAGGACGACCACTTATTATGTTAATTATTTAGTCAATAGAAATGGTTTATCTTATAAAAAATGACGGGAGGGCAATCATGATTTGCCACTTCAACGGTTTATACACACGGAATCAACTTAAAATATCTGAAAATGCTTATTATTATTTATTGTAAGTTGTTATGGCGGAAAATATATCTTTTAATTATATACAATTCTATAACACAAATATAAAATTAAATAGTTGTTCTCCTTTGTCAGATTATATCGCAGGGAGTAAAAATTTTTCATAAGCTAAAGAAATTGTTTTCCATTGGAAAATATAGTGGAAAACTGATATTGTTAAATTGTTTCTATTTAAATCTGTTGAAAAACGAAGTTTTGCCGAAAAATTACTAAATTATGTATATGCAGGGTGCGAATTGATCGGGAAAGCGAGAAAGACCGGGAAATTTCTTGACCGGGAAAAACTGGGAATTTAATTTAAAAACCGAGACTTATATGATCGCAGCAAAATTGAAGTTTTCATTATTTTAATAATTTTGTTAAAATTAGAAAAGTGACGTCTACTTTGTCTACAGTAGAAAATCATTTTCTTTCTTTGAATTTTACTGTTATTGTTAAAAAATTCTGTTTTTTTTGTCATTGAAAATTCATTGGTTAGGTTAGAAGTAAATTTAATTGGTAGAAAAAAACGCTTTTATTCAAAATTTGTTTGTTTTTTTGGTTGAAAATATATTTTTTCCTTAAATGATAATGAAAATACTATTCCAGTTGAATATTCCACAATTTTAGTTGAAAATTCAGTTTTCGGGCAAAACGTTCAATTTTTGACTGTAAATTTATTTATTCAATGTTTACTTAAAAAATGATCTTTTTCTGTCGAAAATTCGTTGTTTCTTGGTTGAATATTGATTTTCCTAACTTAATACTTCATTATTTAAGTTTTGGTTGCCAATTTATCTGTTTTAGTCAAAATTATTTTTATTTTGCTAAAAAGTTAAACTATTTCAGTTGAAGAGTCAGTGTTTTAGTAGAAAACTCATTTTTTTGTTACAAATTCGACTACTCCAGTTGAGAATTCATCATTTTACTTAAAAATTCATGAGTTAAGATGAAAATTGATTTGCTTCAATAAAAATGTAACTATTCCATTTTCTTTTCAAAATTGATTTTTTTTCTTCGTTCAAAATTCATCTACTTGGTTAAAAATTTCTCTCCTCTGATTGAAAATGCAATCATTTCGTTAAAATTAATGTATCTTATTTATAAATTAATCTCTTTGGTTAAAAATTCAACTATTTCAGTTAAATATTCATAAAATTAGTTAAACATTCATTTATTTTGCAATTTTTTGCTCTGTTTTGTTAAAGGATTATTAGAATGAACGTCATGATTTAAAATAAATGTTTGCGACAAATATGAAAGCTTTTTTTTATTTGACCGGGAAAATTGAAAAACTTGATCGGCAAATGACCGGAAGTTTGAAGTTTAAGTTAAAAAATAAAATTATTGGGTAGTAAACTGTCATGGTTCTTGATGAACTACAGCTACTACGGCATTATTAGTAGATTCCTTTAAAACATAAACTTCATCTGTTTAGAAGTAGCTAATAGTATTTTTGTTTGTACAATTGTTTATCAAATAAACAATTCTTAATATCTGTCAAAGTATCATTATACAAATTTGTCAGTTTCTAGTTATTTGTAATTTTCATGGCTGAAAGAACTACGTCGATTTGATGAAAAATTGCTAAATTGTAGAAATTATATCAAAAGTTAACAATTGTTACCGTACAACAAATGATCATAGGTAATTTTACATTTATTTCTGTTTACTAATTTGCAATATTTAATAAAGCCAATTTGAATAGTTTGAATTTAAACAGAACATCAAAATTGGAATTTTCTGAAAACTAGAATCTGTTTTTTATTGTTTAATAAAAACAATCATGAAAACGACTTGAAAAAATTGACTCGTACTGTTTGAAACTAAAATGATTGTTATTGAAAAACAGAGAACTTCCAATTCTGTTCAAAATGCGGATAATTTGTTCAGAGTTTATTCATTCCGCTGTTAACCGTCGCCCCGCGAATTGATGATTTCCCAACACAGAAAAATCAACAAGTGTCAAGAAACCTTGGAAAAACTATTATTCGCCGATCGAGCAATTACCTTCCATCTTCACACATGCTTCCATTACCACAGCCCTTCCACCTCACAATCTTCATCAAACATTAAAAATTGTATCCCACAAATGCGCAACGATCCGATTAGTTAGGCCCGATTTCGTCTGAAACTCTCCTCACTCAACTCATAAAAAGTATGACGAATCAAAAAGGAATTTCGAATTCGCGGAGAAGCGCCTCGCGATGTGTCAAACGCGTGGCAGTTGACATGACATGAGACGCCTTGGTAGCCTTCGTAATCGTCGCCGTCGTCGCGGTCGTCGAAACGTCGGCATCGAAAACTGCGCAAGGTTTCCCTCTTTTTCTGCGAGACGCCTGCGCGATAGGCAACCCGTTCTGTATCATAGGTAACACATGTCCAGGGACGTGGCCTCCCACTTTCCATCAGGGCACAGTCCCGCCCAGTACGCTACGTCACTGGTGCCCTGATCCAAGTTTCCCCGCAGCCGTACCACAGCCGGCAATCTTACCCTACGCCATTGGCTGGGCTCTGACGAATAGGAGGTGCCGAGCACCTCGACAGCGACGGTCATCGTAGAGGGGGATGTTTGAACAAGACTCGGCAGCTCAAGAGTACCGGAGTACACTCGCTAACCGGCCTCCATCCACACTACATTACACAGAGAGAGGAGAGTGAGTGAGAGGGTGCGCCCGCTCAAATAGACCCGCAAATAAACCCCGGCGTTCAACGTGTGTTGTTACATAGCGTCGTGTTGTGTTGGAACAATAATTACCCCTATCGGAACTTCATTGAGTGCCGTGTATCGCGGACATTGTTCGGTAAGGACCGCGGTTAGTTTGTTCTTTGACAGTTCGTTCGTGGGTGTTTGTGTTTTACTTACGCGATCTCGCTGATATATGCCGAAATCTTGTGACAATTTCGAATCGCGTTCAGTCAAGTGAAATAGTGTCACCGATGTTCAGTAATCAGACATTTCTACTGAATTAACGCTTCTGTAATCGAGTCAGAAGCTTGTTCTCGGGAGACGGATTTTAGTGCGGTGGTGTTTGTTGTGTCAAGGATTCGCGGTCCCAGTCGCCGCGCTGGCAGCGTTCATGGTTCCGGTTTGACAACGACAGGATTTCCCACCCCCGATTAGCTCTATGACCATGTTACAGTCGCAGAAGCTGTACAGCGAGGCTGGCAGCCTCGGCACCATGACAAGCGCTGCTATGTCAAATATGGGCAGCATGGGGCCGACCTACAGTTCCATCAACTCCTTAAATTGTGTCTCCATGGGAATGTCTATGGGAGTTGGATCAAATTGCAGTCCCCAGAGTCCTGGGGCTTTTAACATGAGCACAATGAGCTCAGCCATCGGAATGGCGACAATGGGTGGCCAAATGGGTGGCTACGGTGGTGCTGGAATGGGTGGCGGAGGTGCGTGTATGAGTGCCGTCGGCTACGGATCCCTTGCTCCAGGTGGTGGCGGTGGTGTCACACGAGACTCGCTCTCCTTAGCTGAACCAGATTCGCCAAATTCGGCTCTTCAGCGAGCGAGAACCGACAAATCTTACAGAAGAAGTTACACACACGCGAAACCACCATATTCCTACATCAGCCTAATTACAATGGCCATTCAAAATGCACCTACCAAGATGCTAACCCTTTCCGAAATCTACCAGTTCATCATGGACCTCTTTCCCTTCTACAGACAAAACCAACAACGCTGGCAGAATTCCATCAGGCATTCCCTCAGCTTTAACGACTGCTTTGTCAAAGTACCAAGGACTCCAGACAAGCCCGGCAAGGGATCTTTCTGGACTCTGCATCCTGAAAGTGGCAACATGTTCGAGAATGGATGCTACCTCAGGCGTCAGAAGAGGTTCAAAGATGAGAAGAAGGAACTGACGAGGCAAACTACCAAACATCATCACCACGGCTCTGGTGGAAACGGACATGGTAGTCCTCCATCACATGAACTCAATCATGGAAAGAAGACACCTCTGCATCACGGTCAACCCCAGGACGACAAAGACCTACATTCCCTAGTTTCGTCACATCACCATCATCACTCCGGTGGTCTACATCAACACCACTCGAATTTGAAAAGTGACACAAACGATATTGGAGGTTTGTTGGGTTCGGATCTGGGTGCAGCTCATGATGAGCTTGCTGCCATGGTTGGAAGGAGTTTACATCCACATCTTCTGAGCGACCCCAGTGGTCTTCACCACGGGATGTCGGGAAGCTTAAAACAAGAACCTCCTTATACGGCTGCGAGTCACCCCTTCAGTATCACGAGGCTACTTCCTGGTGCGACAGCTGGTAATTCACCAGGTTCCCAGGACACGAAACCACCAGAGTTGAAGATGTATGAGCTTCATCAAAGTTATGCGAATTACGGCTCGCCTCATCATCCACATGCACACTCAGGGCCGCCTGGACATCACCATCACAATGGAATGCATAGTTCGAATCCAAATCCCATGCATAATATGAGCAATCATCATCAGGATTATTACCAGAGTCCTCTTTACCACCATGCAAGTGTTACAACGTCCAGTGCACCTCCGCCTCCTTCAACAACATCGGCGCCGGGATTGTGACATCACGCTTCTCATCCTTACGCTCTGGCCTGAGTCGCTACCGCGGCCTATTCCGCCAACATCGTCCCGAGCGTCCCGGCGTCCTCCGTCGACATGGCACGTCGCCAAAGAGATCAAGAAGATGTGCCAACTTGTTGGAACGAGGTGGCCGACGATGAAGACGAGGATGATACTTTGTAGTCATTTTCTTACAAAGTATTGTATGGCGGATTCGATGAGCGTGAGGTATTTTTATTAGGTTTGTTTTCTAGTTTTATGTCCATTTGTGAACGTTAAAAATAGTGTGTAAGGTTGGTTAAGGTGATTTAGGTTGTAATGGAGTACCGCTCAGAATTTTAAATCAGTTTTAGTCAGGTCAAACTGAATGTTTAAAATTGATTTCTGGCCCGAAGAATTGTTTTACAAACAATTGACAAGATTTAGTGTATATAGTTGTCAATTTTTTGTAAAACTATGAGTCGAGTATGGATCACAAATGTTTTTAAATTATTTTTTAAGATTTTTGGCAGTTTGAGTTATTTTTCTTTAAAAATGTAGATAGTTTTTCCACACTCTAATGGAAGTTATTGATTTGTAGGTAAAGTAATTCACAATTTTAGAAAAGAGTCAGATTTGAGAATATACGTTTTTCTGTCAATATTATTATAAGATTTATTAACATAAAAACCAGTCAAATTAGCAGAAAAAAACTTATGTCCTCATCTTGAATAATTCAAATAAATTTGTGTAAAATAGCAATTTTTCTCGCATTAAATGTATTGTTTATCACTCTACGTTTATTCTCATTTAGATTCCTTTTGGCAGATATAAAAATCCTTTTTGCATTCCTTTGTGTCTAAAAGGATAATTTTGGTAATAGAGTTAGTAAACTTTTTTCTATAAAGTAGAATGAAAAATATAAAAATCCTGTTATCTAAGAGGAAGATCCTAATATTTAAACTATTTTTTGTGTACTTAAAAAATCCGAACATTCAGAAGAACTTTTTTTAGTTAACTGCAATTTAAATTCAAATTATTCATGAAACAAACGATTAATCGGAAAGATATTGATAAAATATAAGAATGTGATTTTTGCTTGTTAGTGAAATATTATTTCATAACAAATAGAAAGTGTGAAAACACATTCGTTTTATTTAAACGTTAAAAACTTTAGATACATATTTGCGGTAAAAAAATATTTTCACAGCACTAATTATTTCAATGATTTATTAAATTTTTAAATCTTGCAAGGTGTTGAATGTTCACTCAGCAAACGATTTGGCTGAATCAACATTTTTGTTGGTTCAACTATAGAATATAGTTATTACATGGACAATAAAATATTTGATTGGCTCAACTAAATTTTTTGTTTGTTTTAACCAAATATTGTCGTAGGTGTAGTATTTGTTTTGTTTCAAAAAAAACATTTGTTGGGTCAATCAAGTATTTTGACCAATCATCCAAAATTTGTTGGATTTAATGAAAGTTTCATGTATATCCAAGAAGACAGTTCTTTTGATTTCCTCTCTCCTCATTTATCCATAAAAAAATTAAAGTGTCAATTAAAAGAGGGTCTTATTTAATATTTTGTTAACAACATTATTTTTGCACGATTTTGTCGAAAAAAATATCAACTCTAGTTTAAAAATTATCATAACTTAAGCCAATGCTGACAAATAAGTGAACTGATGATTCCGAGCGTTACTCAATACATGCCGCAGATAATTTATTTATTCTGATAAAATAATTTGTTGGATTAACGGATCAATTGATTGGGTCGATAAATAAATTTATTCATTGTACAAAATAAAGCTGCGACATCTAGTAAAAACCGAATAAATTTAGAATTGTTTTGATCTTTTATGTCAAAATTAAACGCAGAAAATGAATTGAGAATTGTTTCAATTTGATCTGAATCTTAATATATAGTTTTTTAATATAACCCGAAATCAATTTATTTATAGTCGATTTTTAATTCACTTTTCATGTTCGTTTATTTTATGTTGAAAGAGAGATCAAAATAAAGCGACGGCTTTTCTCTGAGTTGGGTTGATTCTCAGACTTCATTATATTTTAACCTTTAGAGGATTATAGAAAATCGAAGAATTTTAAATTTATTTTAATAATAATTACAGGATTACCGTCACCTATTATTTTCTATTTTTTTATTTACTTGAAAATCTGTTGTAAAAGTTTCTTGTACAATCTTCGATATAATAAATTCGATTAAATAAATTTAAAATCGACACCATTTTAAAAATAGTATCTAATTGTAAAATCTGAAATGAAACCCAACCATTTTAATGGTCTCTAAGAGTAGAAAGGCCACCATAGTTAGAGCGAAATTCAGAATTTTCCTTTACAATTTTTTTTACTTCTAATTTGACTACGCTAATACTTTATTTATCTTGGTGACCGTTAATTTAAATACAGGCCTCTCTGACCGGTCCCTATATCTCTTATCTCTGTTTAATTTCGCTAAATTCACTCAAAATTTATTGTAATCACATTTTTTTTTATTTTTAACATTGTTCTCATTCATTTGAATAGTTTTGAAGTCTTTTGAAATCAACTTGAACCTTTTTGTAGTCATTAGTAGGGTTTCAAAGATTTGAAGATATTTGCAAGTTTTTTTAATTCTTTGGAATCCTTTTGAATTTTTTTTATTTACTTGGATCCTTCTAAATTGACTCAATTCTACTTAATTCAATGAATATTTGTAAATTTTTAAAAGTCTTTATATAATTGATTCGGTAGTCTGTTATTCTCACCTTGAATTCTTATAGGCATTTCATCCATTTATTGAATTCCCTTGAATTTCTCTAAGCCTATTTTAAAGTTACTGAATTCAATTAAGTTTTTTGATATTTTCAACTTGTTTTAAATTTACTTGATTTATTTAATTCACCTTGAATTTTTATGAATTTTATCCATTTCTTCTCTTTTATCTTAAATTCCTCTAAATACATTCCAGTTCTACGGAAATCAATGGAATTTTTAAAACATTTTTTCCAATTCTTTTGGATTCTTTGGAATGTAAATTAAATTGTTCTGAAATCTTCTGAATTTATTCTGAATTTGTTACCCTTTGAGTGTGACAAAAAGTACCCTTTGGTTTCTATATTTTATCCCATAGGGACACTGTGAGGCCTCCAAATATTTAGGAGATATTGCGTTTTACACTTTTGTACGAATGTCGTGATAAAGTGATAAAAAATCTCAGAGGCGGCTTTGGCTTATCTTAAAAACTTACAATTCACCTTTCAATTACCGATGACCGATGTATTGGTACTACATAGAGTTTTATAGGCTATACAATTTGGAACTTTGAATCAATTTTGACGAATGTTTCTTCTTGAATTTCCGGAACTGAAATGAAAACCCCAACCTATCCTCGAACTTGACTCGTAATACAGACTTTGTAAGATCGAGACGATAGAGCGATATCGGTGTTTGATTTTCAGATTAGCACTAGCAAACACATTCTCTAGTGTGACCTTTTGTTTGATCATAATGATTGTTGTAAGAGTAATTTTTTCCTGGTCATTGATCTTTCGAGTGCCCTCAAGCTGTCTGCTCTAAACAGTCAAAACCTCAACAATCACAACATTAAACAAAATGTCTGCAGTATCTTTTTATTATTGATCTCTATTGTCTAACCTTTGAACGATTGGATCAATGATCTTGGGCTTGTGTACCTCCACTTCTTTTGTATGCGTGACACATTAACCATAAAAAACCTTAGTTGATCTTTGAGTGCAAATTAACCACAACTATAAAATCATGGAGCAGGTACACGTTCTCAGTAGATTCCCAGTCGAACAAGCCTCTAACCGTTTTCCAGGCAATTGTTTACAAATGTCAGTAACACTGACAATTTTCGGTGTGAGTAAATAAATCAGTCATCGGTAAAAGCAAACGAATTACTTTTTAGGAGCCTCGTAACAAGTACTCGAAATAGAACGTAAAGCGTAATCGAGTGGTGCAAATTGAGCGACGGTGGTGTCGGTAAAGCGCGAAAATTGTGATAATCCGTGAAAAGAAAATGAAGTTAACAAACTAACGCATCTGCACGTGTCTATGTACATGATAGTTTATAGTCCCGTATTATCACAATTATTCAACAACAATCTCTTATAGTTAGAAAAATGTTTGTTATAGTATGGGACTTAATTGAGGATAAAAAAGAGCTGTACTTAAAATAGTCGGAAGTTACTATCAAGTGCTTTTAGCATCCTTAATTATATTTTTATTGTGTAAGACGACGAAAAGCAATGCTAGTGTTCAAATTGACTTTAATGAGTTCAAACGCTTATAGTAACTTATTCGATGGATTTTATTTCGTGACTGTACACTTGGTACGAAAATGCGATAAGAAGACACACAGACGAGTATATTCAACTGATGAATATGAGGACCTAACACGTCTGACGTTGTATTCGATTTTTAAAAAAGAAATTGTCGCACCGGGAACGTTCGGTGCTTTTGTATGATATCTGTAGATAGCCGCACGACGTAATGCGTATAATGCACAGTAATAATACATGTTATAAAAAAGTATATATATTATAAATATATAAATAAATGAATAAATATATATATAGATATATATGTAAATGGAATCTTTGATGATATATTAGAATAAGCTAGAGAGGTCATAAAACTTTATATCGCGTATTTCAAAGGTAATAAGAGCGGTTCTTTCTGATTGGATGTTGTACTACCGTAAAGCGAATAAAGCTTTCAAATCGTTTTATCGCGAACAGATAAAAGTTAGTCTGGAGGCTACGATAAGCTCTTCAGTCGCAGTTCATTCACTATTTATGATAGAAATTTTGTACATTCTTCGAAAATTGATCTTCTCATTACCTTTGAAGTATGCCGAACTGCATCTGTAAATATCACACACTATAGTTACGAGAGATCGCTATTATGTCTTTTATTATTGCCACAATTATTGTAAATTAGTATCTTATTTAGATTAAATTTTTATTTCGCGATGAGTTTCGGTTTATCTGCAATATGAGGTATAATGCGTGAAGCGCGAAAAATGTATTTTTTGAAAATCTCAAGACACTTCAAGTCTCTCTCATCGTTAATGATCTCCTTGTTACATTCTCATTTTTTGGTTATGTTTTTTCTAACTTTGAACACTGAACGAGAATCGAGAAGCTTGTCCAGGAAAACGACGAGAAATGCCACCGGAGGTGTACATGTTTCAATAAATCCACGTATTTCTATGAAAAATAAACTGGCTCTTGTTACTTTCCTTCCTTTCAGAATAACTTATGTTTAAGTTTTTATTTATTAATAATTCTAATTTATTATAAGATTATTTATAAGCAAGGAGTTCTTCAACGCAATACAAAGGAGGTAATTATGAAACTTTTTTCCGTAAATGCAACAATTTTTATGATCAACTGTACATGCTGCTTCAATACACTCATGTTCAGATATCAAATGATAATCGTTCTAAAAATAACTTTCTCGAGCACACTTGCCTACACATTACACAGTCAATATAATGAGCGTTATACAAATAATAAGATGACATTGAAACTTGTTACGATACAATTAGAGCCCTTTGAAGGTTTTCTTTAACGGTATTTTTGTTAACTGGGTTAAAAGTTATTAAAAATAAATGTAAGGTATTGAAATCTATTTTTGAGAAACTAAGTATTACATTTAGTATTAATTTATATGTTTTTCAGTAGCCTATATATGTTGAAAATTAAGTATTAAAGAAGGAAGCAATCGTTAAAATTATTTATAAAATCGAAAAAACAGGCCTCACACTCCTTGCCCTGTTCTATGCTTTTCCCGTTTTTTTAAAGGATTTTTCTTTTTCTCCTGTTTTGAAAAAACTTCCACCTTTTCTTGCTTTTTCGCTTTAATGCGAAGTAAATTAATAGACGCCAATTAGAAAATAGATTTTTTTGGTTAAAACATAATTATTTTTCGTTGCAAAGTCTACTATATGTTTTTGAATCAGAATTGATCTCTTTAGGTTAAAAATTAGACTTTTTTGGAAAATAAAAATATTTTGTTAAAAGGTTATCTTCTGACCGGAAATTCAACTTTTTTAGCGTGTAAATTCGTCTTCTTTAATGAAAGTTTCGTTCGTTTGAATTTAAAATTCGTCTTGTTGGTAGAAAAATCAATTTTTGTTTTGTTTAAAAATTCAACTAAGGGTTTAAAATGCAATTGTTTTTGGTTAGAGTTAAATAATTATTTTTAAAATTCTATTATTTGGTTGCAAGTTTATATTTTCCTTTTATAAATTTAACTATTTGGTTGTGAAAGCAACGGTTTGATTGAAAATATTTTTTTTATAATTCATATATTTGGTTGAAAATGCATCATTAACAAAATGCAAATTTAACTGTTTTCTAAAACCTCTGATATTTCGGCTTAGAAAGTCAAATCTTTTGTTGAAAATTCCTATCCTATTTGAAACTTCAACTACTTCGGGAAACTAATCTTTTTGATTAAAAATCTACCTTTTTTGTGAAAATCTGTTTTCTTTAGTGGCAATTAAACTTCTTTATTAAATATTAATTTGTTCATTTGAAAATTCAACTATACTTGGTTGAAGATGTAACCATTTTGTGAAAAATTCATTTTTTTAAAGATTCATCTCTTTTATTAACCATTGAAATATTTGCTTGAAAGTTCTTCTTCTTTGGTTGAATTCAGCTTTTTTGGATTTAAAAGAAAAATCTGTTTTGGCTGAAATATCACCTATTCCATTTTTTTGTCATTTACACGGAAATTACTGATTTGTTAATTACTTCTTAAACAAATACTTTACTAAATTTCTTCATTTTAATAAATGATTAAAATGAACCGTGATTCAATGTTGAACACATTTAAAGATACGGATTAGATTAATCAAAATAACTGGTTTACGTTTTGAAAGTTACTGGTCATATAATTTTAAATGCTTGATATAATTAGTGAAAGTTATTAATTATGTAATTCAAATGACTGACTTAATTAATGAGAGTTACAGTTTAGACCATTATGAATTACTTATTTGGTCAATGGATGCTATTGATTAGATCAATTCGTTTGTATTGGTATTTAAAATTAATTTTTTTCCTCGACAAGTTATATAATTTATGGAAAGTTCGTCTTTGGTAGAAAATTAAACTTTTTGGTGAAACCTTTCATTATTTGGTTGTTTGGTTTGTTTTTGCATTGAAAATGAATGTTATCAATATAAATATAAATTGAAAATTGGTTATTTTTTGTTTGTTTAAAAATACATTTTTGTGTATTTCGTGAAATTAAAAATGTCGTGTATGTGAAAATTACATCTTGGTTGAAAATTCGACTTTTTTGGTTGAATTCCACTGTTATTTATTTAAAATTCAAATATGTTTTGACCGAAATACCAACCATTACATTTTTGTTAGGAATTAATCTTTTTTAATTAGAAAATAATTTTTTAAACTGATAATTATGGTATTCAATTTTATTTAGTTACCAATATGGTTGCAAATTTTTTCTTTTTATTTTTGAAAATTTCGTCTTTTTTGTTTGAACATTTATCTTCTTGACACAAAAAATATTTTTTTTCGACAATTCAACTTCTTTTCTAGTCATATTTTTCGTTTAAATATTCATCTACTTGTTCGAAATTAATTAGGTTGGTGTAAGATTTATAATTTTAGTTGAAAATTAATCTCTTTCGTTGAACATTTAGCTATTTTGTTAAAAATTCATTGTTCATGTTGAAAAATAATTTTGTAAATTAAAAATTTCCCCCGTTTTATGAACAATAATAAAGGATCACGCAAGGGGAGAGGTCAGAAGTTCCTAAAAAATGTATGAAGTATTTTGTGAATGGCCCCTGTAAAGTTAAGCAGCTTTTCTGACAACTGTTCTTTATTCAAATTTTTAAACATGTCGATTTTTTAAACAAAATTCTTTACATCTTTATAATTGTGGGTTTTAGCTTCTGTTGTAGGGAAAAATTCCATAATTCTTTTTATTATTGATATTGCTCAACCCTATTTGTTGCTAACGTGAATTAACCAAACATGTTCATAAAGATTCTTGAAAAGATTAATTCAAAATATTTTTTCTAAAGTAAACTTCAGTATATCTTCAAAAATTAGTTCCAATTAGCAATCATTATATCAGACTTCACAGCCCAAAATGTACTTACAATGGGCAAAATAGGGAAATGTACTAGGGGAATAAATTATTTGAATCAAAATTATTCATTTCAAGTGACTGACTCATTTACCAGTATTGATTTAAATTGAGAGGGTTGAGTTACATTATTACCCCTTAAATTCCACACGTCAAAAAATATCGTAGGTGCCACACGATTTTTCAATATACTTCCTTGAAAATTATTGTGACTCTGTTCCTAAAAGTCTTAAAAATAATATGCTTTTGCGCATATAGTAAAATTCAGATGTTCATTTAGTGAGAAAATGCAGTTAGTTGAAAAAGTGAAAAGTAGACACTCCGTATTAAAAATGCTGTAAAATTGTTAATTTTCTATATTTTTTTACAAAAATTTCCAGGGAATACTAATTGAATAGTGCTGTTTGTCTTGGAATTGGTTTGAATAGCTGAGTTTCAAAAAAGGCATTTATTTGAAAGAATGAATTTAAAAAAATCAGGGTTAGAAGAAACACAAATATCGGTTTATATATAACTCGATAATTTTATTCACTAGAAAAGTAATTTAAAAAATATTGTAAGTGAAAAATTCAGAGAACAATCAATGACAGATGCTTAATTATAGTTATAATTCTTACAAAGTATCTCTTGGATGGTTCGACGTCGTAAATTGAACACCATCATGATATTTGTGATGAAAATAGGTTAATATTGCGTGATCAGAAATGAAGTGAATTCGTCGATAATTATGGACAAAAAAATTGAGAACAAAATTCGCTCGGGTTCAAAAGGTAAACAATGTAAATGACACAATGGGGTTCAAATGACCCCACGCCATCAACACCTCGACAACTTTTGAGCAACTGCCCTATCGTCAGCATACCAATTCTTACTGAGGGATTCGGACTAACAGTAAAGTTCAGCGATATAGATTATTAAAACTAAAGTCTCTGGATATTAGAGAAAAATATTAAGGGATTATTATTATATTATTATTAGCTTGGATTATAAAACTTTATAATCTGAGAAAATAAAATCTATAATCCAAAAGATAAAAAAATCTAATATCCATATTATAATCATGGTGCATTAGAGATAACCTTAAATATATATAATACCTTGTGTAAGCGTATTTATAAAACAAACAAAAAATTTCGTAGATTAACTCGTAAGTAGAAATGGAAACTAACGTTTTACACATGCAATAAAGTAGGAAAGTGGCTATCACAAGACTATAAAAACGAAAGAGAAGGAGGCCAAGTTTCTCTACTTGTACAAGTGGCAGTGACGAGTAATGAAAAGAAATATAATCTTACACATTTTTCAAATCTAAATCAAGTGCGATTTAGCACGAATAATCACTTTATAATTTAATTATAAATTTTTACTGTGCAAGCGATACACGCCACGATGCGACGTACCCTCTTAGATTAAACTGACGTCTGGTTATTTTAAAATCTGAGATTTGACAATATAATATATCTGAAGATTATGATAATTTAACATCCAGATATTATATTTAGTAGCATCCTCATATATTAGAAAAATATAATTAATTATACGCGGTAATATATTTTTCTATACGGTGTATTATTATTCAATTCTATTATCCAGTATTGATGTTCAAAGTATTAATCAATAGCATCTACTATCTTTTCGAGATATTAGGTTTAAACCCGCGTGGAAAAATTTCCTGGCAGTTTGGTTACAGGTCTGGCCCAGGTCGGGATTTATCTAGACTGTCTAGTCTGGAAGATCTGATCTGGCTCAGGTCTGACGCCAATGTGGCTCAGGTTTGACCTTATCTAGACCGTCTAGCCTGGAAGGTCTGGTCTGGCCCAGGTTTGGCACTGTTCAGCTAGCCAAGAAAAAAATCTTATGCTCCATCAGCAAATTTTTTTTACAAATTTCAAAAAAGTTACAGGGTGTCTAAAATGATAGAAAATAAGAAATTCAAACTATTAAAACAATAATTATTTTATTATCACCTTGAAAGTCTAGCTTGGTCCAGGTCTGGCGCAGGTGAGCTGGCCAAGGAACAATAAAAGCTAAAAGTTATATCACCCAATTTTTTGAACATATTTAAAAAAGTGACAGGCTGTTTAAAAGGATAGAAAATAAAAAATTGACACTATCAAAACAGTGTTCTTTTTCTTATCATCTTGACAGGCTGTTCTGGCCCAGGTTTGGCGCTGGTCAGCTGGCCAAGAAAAAAAATCTTATGTTCCGTCGGCAATTTTTTGTACATATATCAAAAAAGTTTCAGGTTGTATAAAATGATGGGAAATAAGAAATTAAAACTATTAAAACAAGACTTTTTTCTTTTAATCTTGACAGTCTGGTTTGGTCCAGGCCTGGCCCTGATCAGAGAGACAAGAAAAAAATCTAAGTTCGATACTGTAACTTTTTTTTTATTTCAAAAAAATTACAGGCTCTATATTGATCACTTTTTAACTATAGTGAAAAGTTATTTTTTCCAATTCATTGAAAAAATTCTGATACTGATTGGCTCCGGTTCAGTACAAACCTACTTTTTATCTGTTATAAAATAATAACTATGAGAAACGATAATTAATTTTATTGATTTTATTGATGGTAGTATATTTTTTTAGCAAATTTTTTATTTTAAATGATTATATTAAATATATATATTTTAAACATTTTTCTAGAATATCCTGTTTTGCTTTTTGAGCGTATCCTCAAAGCAATCTACAGCCTACGTCTTGAGCAAAATCGGCGACCTTTTTCTATTGTTCAGCGCTGAGCTGGAGCTCGAAGCGCTGTGGCTCTCAACCGGCGCCTTCTCCATTATGCTACAGGGGTCCATTTGAATTGTATTAGTGTATCATCTCTCTTGCGCCCCACCATGGAGGTCGAGGCGAAGGCACGTTGCAGTGTACGTTACTTACAGAAAGCTTTCAAAATTCCTTTTCGAATTTTAATTTTTAAAGACTATATCTAGATGTAGAATTTCATTTCGCATCTTTTTCCTCCGAGGCAAACAGTTTTAGCTTTTTTAGTTTGCTAAATAAAGCCAAAAAACTGGCTTTTTGGGAAAAATCAATTTTATTTCATTTTTCACTTCAACTCGTACTTATTCAGTCAGTTTTGAGGGTTTTTAAATAAAATTTGCAGAGAATGTAGTTCGAAATGTCCTTCTTTTAATAGAGTAAAAAGAATTCAAAAATTTATTTAAACAAAATTCTTGTTAATTTTTTTCTGAATCTTGGCGCTTATCGGACTTCTCTAACTTCAAGCGTTCCGTTTATCGAGCGAATTTTGAGCAACAAAAACCGCTCTGGCAAAAAATTGTTAAAGCAGGTACAAAGAAGCGTTCTGAAAAATTTTAGCCGAATCCGATTAATATTCAAGAAATTATTAACGTCTGAAGTTGACAGCGGCTAGAAGACTCGCGCGCGCGTTGAATAGAGAGTCTGAGATCCGATTTATAATGCAGTTGACCGGCGCCAAAAATAAAAACTAATCCAGCAATCAGGTAATATCAAAGTATTGCGAACTAACAAATAATATTGGATAATTTAAAATTATTTATTTAATGTTTTGCAGAATAGAATGGTTCTATTTTTTACAGATCTAAAAAAAGTGTATAACCTCTTACTTCTTTCATTTCAACGAATCCGGTGAATCTCAACAACACATGGTATTACCTGATTACATTATTAGGTTTTATTTTTTATTTTTTTCGCAAGAACAATTTTGTTTAAATAAATTTTTGAATTCTTTTTACTCTAATAGTCGAAGGGTATTTCGAACTACATTCTCTGCAAATTTTATTTAAAAATCCTCAAAACTGACTGAATAAGCACAAGTTGAAGTGAAAAACGAATTAGAATTGATTTTTTCCAAAGAAGCCAGTTCTTTGTCTTTAATTAGAAAACTAAAAAAGCTAGCACTTTTTGTGTAGAGGGAAAAAGATGCGAAATAAAATTATAAATGTAGATAGTCTTTAAAAATTAAAATTCGAAAATGAATTTCGAAAGCTTTCTGTAAGTAACGTACACGGCAACATGCCTTCATTTTATGGTGATTGTCCAGATTTGGTCGTTGAATTAATGATTTTATTTTTAGGGATTCTGCTCATTAACTTGATTATTGGACATCAATTAGGATTTTAAATTTGATATTAATCTCATTTAAATTTCTTCCATTTTGCTGCATAACAATTTAAATGGAAAATAATTTTCCTCTTGGTTTTTTAATTAATTTCAATATAATTTGAATTTTAATGGTTTATTGAAAAAAATAACATAATGGAATTTTGGTTTTAATTTACAAGTTTTTATTACTGTTTTTTATTTCTTATGTCACTATATGTTTAATAAGTTTGTTTTATTTTTCAGCTTTTCTAGAATGTAAATTGTTACCCATGAGTAAAAAATGAAAATAAAAAATATTACGTTTTTACTAAAAGGATATTTTCGTAGCATCTGGTTCAGATCATGTATTCATTAATTTTTTACTTGAACCATCTTCTGTGTTTTTTAACGTATGGGCACCTAAAGAATTGGTTTCAGACAAAAAAAATTAATTATACTTTTAAAAGACGTCAGATTTTTGTAAGTGGCATAAGTACAGAGGAAAACTTTGGTTTTTTATAGAAAAAAAATTAATAACTAGAAATATTTTATTAAAACATTTTGATTTCTTGAAAAAAAAATTTGTATATATAAAACTTCTTAGCAAATTTAGAAAAATATACCATTCTAACAACTGATCGCTTAATTTTTAAGCAAGTACTTAAAGCACGAAAATGATAGTAAAATGATCTTTAATTTACGATTTATTAAAATTTTTCTGTAAACAAGTTGCATTTTTCAATTGCTGTACTTCTTGAAAAATTCTAGAAGGTGGTTGTAGATAATATTTTCACCAAAAAATTGATCTATGACTTATCAGGATCGTTTTATTTTTTTAAAGTTTGCTAAAACGCAATATAGACAAAACAACTTTTAAAAAGAAATGTAAATTTTTTAATGAAATATTTCTGGTTATTTCAAACATTATTTACAGAACATGCATTTAATTAATTTTTAGTATGCTTAATTAATTTCAACCTTGTGATCATTTTCATAATTCGAAATGCAATAAATTGATAATAACCTAAAAAAATAATATTGCTTAGTATTGTAAACTTCGCGCGAAAAGCAACCAATTAGATTTGAAATGCGACACATGCGTTGTTTAGTAAGCAGCTCTTGTTGGAAGCCCTGCACAATTGGTATTTTGATTGATTTTGATTGTACTACTTAATTCCGAAATTCATTTTATGAAAATTTGTTCTTAATGTATTTTTTTAAAGAATTTATTATTATTTCCGAATCAAAGTTTTAATTACAGGATCGATTGTCTCGTATATTTTATTCTCAAAATTTAAAAAATATTAAAATTTCCTGAAATATTTTAGATTTTGCTAGAGTAAAAAACTTTTCTTTGATTCACTTGTTGTACGTTTTAAAACTGGTACACCGTATGTCATATTTGCATAGAAAAAAATGAGTAAGATAGAATTACCATTATAACATTTTCGACATTATTATTATTATTACACCATTAAGCCGTTTCCCTTTTCGGGGTAGGCGAGACTCACTCGGCGGGGAAGGGAGTAGTGTGAGGAAGGGGTTATAGAATTTTTAGATTGATCT
>JAWWLR010000166.1:4173289-4184709 GCA_035041075.1 Acraspis erinacei | reverse complement strand
CTTTGTTTGAAAGTATAACTATTTTTTTTATAATTTAGTTTGCATTAATAAATTGTTTGAAAATTGTTTTTTTTTAATTATTATTTTTTAACTGAAAATGTAACTATTCCAATTGAATATTCCATAATTTCAGTTGAAAATTCATCTCTTTGGAAGAACATTAATTTTCTTAACTGAAAAAAATGTTTGATTAAAAATTTACCTTTTTTCGTTGAAAATTCGTCTTTTGCGTAGAGATTAATCTACATGGTTAAAAATTAATCTATTGGTTTAAAATGCATCTATTCCAGCTGAAGATTCGTAATTTTGGTTAAAAATTTGTTTTTCTTATTTAGTGGAAAACTAATTTTTCTTACTGAAATACACATTTATCATACTCACAAATCATACATTTAAATACTTATAATGTGTTACATTTTTTTATTCTATTGTATTTATTATATATAAAAAGAAAAGAAATAAAAGTTCTAAGATTAAAAGTAACAAGGGATTATGTACCTATTTCATTTACTCTGATACTTAGTTATTGATGTTTATCTTTTAAATTTTTAACTGAGAGGAATTTTCTTTCATTTTTGAAAATTATCATTTTTTAAATAGAATAAATTTACACCATTTTATTTGGTTTTGAGCGCTTTGTTTTATACTAAAATATTAAGTCTACTATATTTTCGAAATGTTCATGCTAATTTAATAAATACATAACTATTTTATATTTATTAATGCTTTCAATACTTTTTACACTTGAATCCAAGCTTCACAGCATGACAGGTACCCGTTCCAAACAGAGTACATTTCCTGTGGAACACAGGGACATAGCGAGGAAAGGGTGTTCCATCATAGGGGCATGCTAAGCCCTTACATTTTTCCTTTTATTTTGATTTAATTATCACGAAGAAACATTTTGCGACTTGTTTTTAATACCAAATATATTGGTCTTTCAAAATATATTTTGATTATTTTTAGTAGGTTACTCAAGCATTTGTAATCGACGATATTTTTTTCGTTACTCTGAAAACCGTTACATAATATGGCCCGTTACCTTATATAAATAAAATGTAATTACTGCTTCTTAAATTAAACATAAGTGGAAAATTTTTTTTCTCTGAAATCTCGTGGAATCTCTAGAAATCTTTGCCACCCTTTTGAAATACCGTAAATTCTTTTGGAAATTGGGTAAATCCCTGAAACATTTTTAAATAATATAAAAATTCCTTGAAATCCTTTGAAATCCATGGAGATCGTACATAATATCTTCAAATTTCTTTACAGCGATTCACCTCCCTGTAAGTCCTTTAGAAACTGTGTAATTACTTTAACATTATTTGAGCATCCGTATAATCTGTTGAAATCCTTGAAATCGTTCGAAATTTTTAACGTTCAATAAAAATGCCTTATAATTCTTTAAAGTCTTGGAAAATCCCTTAAAACGTCTTAAAATCAGTAAAAATCTTTGAAATACCAAGAAATGTAACGAGATTCCTTGATTTTTTTTAATTCGGTTAAAATTAATTAAAATCTTTAAAATCCTGATGGAAATCTTTCTCAGTCTTGAAATCCCTGAATCTTTTAAATGCGGAAATATTTTGAAATTGCAGTAAATCATTTGGAATTTATTTATGAAAATTATGATCTACTTTGGACTATTTTGAATCTCTTAAATCGTTTAAAATACCGTGACTTCTCTCGAATTATTTCAAAAATGTTCTTGACTCGTTAAATTCCTCTAGATCCATAAAAATCTGTTAAAATTACCGAAATGGTGGGAGAACATCCTATGAAGTGAATTTTTTTTTGATAATGATGATCACTGTCCGAATATTTTTCTGTTTTGTTTAGTCTATTTGTCAAATTCCTTGAAGGCCAGTCCATATTTATACTTAGATTTTTCGGGTATTAACTATTATTTCGCTTTCTTTACTTCTTCATTTATGTTAATTGCTGATGATTGACGGATTGTCGGATTCCATTGTTTTAGATGAAAACATACGATTGATATGGGAGTCAGCGGTTTGGGTTGTGATTGATAATCTCCTGTGGTATGAAATTTTCAAAGTGGTTCGTTATTCATTGGCCATTTGTGGAACTGAGAAACCGTCAGTACGGAGGCGATTCGAAGTAATAAACTGTCAGTAGCTGAGAAAGAAATTTTCGACCGAAAAGTTAAATTTTTAATCAGCAGGATTAAGTTTCTAACAGAAAAGATTAATTATTAACAAAATACATGAGTTTTTAACTAAACATTTGATTTCTTAAAAGAATTTTCAACCTAACAGTTACATGGAATAAATAGTAGATTAAAAATCTATTGACATTATATTATACTCTTGAATATGAGAGAAAGTCAATTAAAATGTACACCGTCAGTATTCAAGAGAATTTTTAATTATAATCTGAAAAGCACGTTTTAAAAGAATCCCAGAGATAGAGCTCGCAAGGCTTGCTCTTGTTTCTCTCATGCTTAAGACACGCTGAACACAAGTAATTAAATACTCAAAAAAACATCAAGTGTTAGAGCAAATTAGCCTACGCTAAAAATTGAAATATTTGATTATTTGGTTTGCCAATAGCCGAAACGTCTCTAAATGGTAAGTTCACTACCCGCGTGCATCGGATCATTCACCATGTCGTTCAAGACGCCATTTACGAGAACTTTTAGAACATTTCAACTTTGCAACAGCCAAAATAACTACCAATGGTGAGTCGACGACTCGGGTGCTCCAGATCATGCACCAGGTAGTTTAACACGTATTCTACAAGAACTTTTTCAAAATTAAAATGTTTCCAACACCCAAAATAACTACCAATGGTGAGGCAACAACCCGAGTGCACCGGATCATGCACCAGGTCATTTAAAAAATCTTATATGAGAACTTTTTTTTAATTTAAATTTTGTCCATAACCAAAACAATTAAAAATGGTGAGTCGACGACCCGGATGCACAGGATCATGCACCAGGTAGTTTAACACGTATTCTACAAGAATTTTTTAAAATTCAAATTTTTCCAACACCCAAAATAACTACCAATGGTTAGACGACGACCCGGGCGCGCCGGATCGTGCACCCGGTCGCTTAAAACTTCATCTACGAGAACTTAAGAAAAGATCTATTTATATAGAAAGTAAGTATACTAATTTTACTAAACAATAAGGTAGATAAAAGCTTTTGAAAAGAAAGCTTTACGAATTTTATCCTTTATATTCTATATTTACGTGTGCAAAAGTAATGGGCCACTGTGTTTACATATTTCTAAGTACTCTGCCGTGCTCGCTACTTGGTTTTTTGTAATCTTCCAGTGTTTCGCATGCGAGATGAAGTAATTTTATAAGATCAGTATGCCGAAATATACGAATATTTAAATTCGGGAAGTCGTGATAAACCTTTCTGAACAAGGGAAGACATCTCGTGAAATTGCCGCTTTATTAAAAATATGTAAAAGTACTGCGAATAGAATAATGGCTAATTTTTCTACTATCAAGTCTCTATCCGACCTC
Organism: Acraspis erinacei; assembly: GCA_035041075.1. Taxonomy (NCBI): domain Eukaryota; kingdom Metazoa; phylum Arthropoda; class Insecta; order Hymenoptera; family Cynipidae; genus Acraspis; species Acraspis erinacei. Next base: position 4,181,214 of record JAWWLR010000166.1, on the reverse strand, counting down.
CCACGAAATGGTAGACCACGAAAAACGAGTTTATGTGTTGATAAAATCATTAAACGCAAATCTACAAAGGATTTCAAGAAAACTGCTTCTGAAATTGCTAAAGAACTCTGCGATGAAAACTTTGCCAATGTAAGTAGGAGTACGGTACCACGTCGTCTGCATGAGGTTAGGACTGTTTGGACGGGTTTGTGTTAAAAAACCTTTGATCAGCAAAAAAAAATCAGAAGGCTCGATTAGGCATTTGCACAAAAATACTAACACTGGACTAAGAAGCAGTGGAGTAAAGTACTTTTTTCCGACGAATCAAAATATAATCTGTTTGGAAGTGACGGAAAAAAGTATGTTCGACGTCCGAAAAACATTAGACACGATTCCCGGTATCAAATTCCAGCAGTTAAGCATGGGGGTGGATCAGTCATGGTTTGGGGAGCTATGTCTTCGCGAGCAGTAGGCCCATTGCACGAGATTAAAGGCATCATAGATATTGGGATGTATCGAGATATTTTTTCAGCAAAAATTTTACCAGATGCCGAGAAAAATATGCCTAAAGAATGGGTCTTTCGGTAAGATAAAGATGAAAAACATAATTCGAAGCTGGTCCAGGAATTTTTGAAAATGCGAAAAGTGTAGCTTTTATATCACACAGCTCAATTCCCAGATCTAAATTCCATAGGAAATTTGTGGGATACACTTGGAATTCGCATTGCAGCAAGAAAACATTCGAAAAAGCTGCATTATTGCAAAATCTGCAGGAAGAATGGGAAAAAATACCAAAGGACTACGTTGAGCGCTTAGTTGATTCAATGCCTCGTAGATACGCTGCTGCAATTGCTGCAAAGGGTATGGCTACAAATTATTAGTCATTCAAAAGCAAAATAACGATTTTATTTTATATTTTATAAACGTTTACTATTTTATAAATCCATAATATAAGTGTGGCCCATTACTTTTGAACACCATCATAAACAAAATTGTGAAACAAATTGTCAATTATCTATTTTAAAAATATCTAAATTCCATAATTTTGTATTTCAATAAAATACGAACGTTTTGAATGACTTGGTGCACGATCCGGCGCACCCGGTTTGTCGACTCACCAATTGAAATTTTGTTGGCTATTTGCAGAATGTATATTTTAGAACAGTTCTCCTAGATGACGTCTTGAACGACCTGGTGCACGATCCGGTGCCGACTCCCCATTTTCATCTATTCTTAGAGTTGGCACAATTACAATTTTTTTAAAGATCTCATACAATACGTATTAAACTACCTGGTGCACGATACGGTGCACCCGGAGCGTGGACTTGCGATTTTTAGTTGTTTTAGCTGTTGGCACAATGTAAATTCTTAAAAAGTTCTCATAGAATACGTGATAAACTACCTGGCGCAAGATTTGGTGAACCCCGATCGTCGAGTCACAAATTTGAGTTATCTTTGCTGTTGAAACAATTCAAATTCTGAAAAAGTTCTCGAAGAATACGTGCTAAGATACCTGGTGCTTGACCTGGTGAACCCGGGTCGTCTACTTGCCGTTTCGAATTGTTTTCGTTATTCACAAAATTTAAATTTCAAAAAGTTCTCTTAGATGACGTTTAAAAGGACCTGGTGTACGATCCTGCGCACCCGGGTCTTCGACTCACCATTTGTAATTGTTTTGGTTATTGACAAAATTTAAATATCAAAAGAGTTCTCGTAGATGACGTTTTAAATGACCTGGTGCACGATCCGGCGTACCCGAGTCCTCACCTCACTATTGGTAGTTATTTTGGCTGTTAGGAAAGTTTAAATTTTCTAAAAGTTTTCGTAGATGACGTCCTGAATGACGTGATTAACGATCCGATGTACCCGGGTAGTGAACTTACCATGTAGAGACGTGTCGGCTATTGAAAAACCTAATATGTTAATTTTTATGGCAGGCTAATTTTCTCTAACACTTGGATGTCTTTTTGAGCATTTATTCATTTGTGTTCAACGTATCCTAAGCATGGGAGATGAACGAGAGCCAGGCTTGCGCCATTATACCATTCAGCAGTGACTCAAGCCTTATAGCCAGATATTTCCAAGTGTATTGCCATCCTTGAGCCATGCAAATTTTTTTAATGCGGGTATTCATACACAATTCGCATGCACAACCACCTACACATATAAGCGTACGCTTAAAGCTTGGAAAAATCGCACTTGCTGAGGATTCGAACTCTACCTAAACTACTTTAACTCGTATACTCTACCGCGCGCTCTAACCAGCTTCGCTGCCGAAGCACTTGGATCTTGGTTACAAAATTTCGGCCAAGCATTTTCAGGCATCGTCGTTCCAAGTCGTACGGTGAGCCTGAGCCATCTTCATACTAAAATTCGTTGAACTCAATGTTCTTTTAAACAAAACAGCTTTAAAAATTCCTAACAAATACTAAAAAATATGTAAAAAAAATTAATCCTTAGTTTGAATATTACCTATTTCAAAAAGTGCTTGATACTTTATTTTTTCTGTATATAAAACACTTCGAAGTCAGAAGAAAAAATAATTCTGTAAAGAAAAGTCGAGTGCAAGAAGTTTCAGTTTGAAAGTGATGGAGTCTCACGGTGGTCGGATGTAAAACATTTGTTTCCTATCTCCTTGCATTTGTAATTTGTTTATTTTAAAAATGTATAAGTGTCGATTTTCTAATTATTGTGTTCAGTATTAAATACGTTCTCAATAAACTTTTTAAAAATATAGTTTTTTAATTCCTTCTCCTTTAATATCTTGCTTTTAAAAAGGCATACCAGGTTTTAAGTTATTAACCAAATTTAATACTAGTATTTTGAAAATTTTGTTCAACCTTCTAACCTTGTTTTATGTTGCCATGTATATTTATTTTTTATTATTTAAAAGATAAAAAGTAAATTATATAAGAATATGGGTTTTTGCCAAAAGATTAACCATCTTTCATTTCTGTCATTTTCTGTGATTCATGAATTATTTCTAAAAACATCTCCATTTACTTTCAAAATTACAAATAAAAAAGCACAAATTTAATATTGAAAAAAATGTTACTATCTAAATTTTGACACTCCAAGTTTGACTATCCATTTTTCTTCGTGAAGCAGTCATAGAATAGTCACTTAAAATGTAAGCTATTATTTTTTCACACAAACAAGATATAAAGAGAAGCTGAAATTTTTAATAGAGCGAGCAAAAATTAACCACTGGTAGTGAGTTTTGGTTTTCAAAGAACATTATTTAAACTTTAATAGTGCAATATTAATATATAAAATTGATTACTTTTAATTTATTAATTTTATTAACTTGTAGTTTACTTGTTCGCAGTGTTCAAAAAAAAAATTTAAATAGTTTTTGATACTGAATAAGATAGTGATCTCAAAATATGCAAAACATAAAGTCAGCATTACTACTTCAATTTGTAAAAAGAAAGATTACACGGATAAGCTGCTTTTAATAACTATTTGAAATATTAAAGTTGAAAACGTAAGCTGTATGAATAACTAATTTTCAAAGCGAGCAAAGAATTGCGAGTTTGACTTATTCAAGTGAGTTAGATCTCCTTTTTCGCATTCCAATAAGCACGGTGCGAAATTGTGAACCTTATTACTTGAAATAATAAGTAAATAAGTTCAGTGGCATAACTAGAAAGTGCAGGTCCGCTTCGCAAAATTTGTGAGGAGGTCCGTTTGAAATCAAAATAGAAAGCCGATTTATAACCTGCTAATCAGTAAGACAACAGATTTTTTGATTCTCATCCCCCCCCCCCGCCCGGAAACACGTCGGTCTTTTGCTTTACAGTAGTTACGCCACCGATATTTTACAAAGTGATATTGTCGGAACTTATTTTTTAATCTTTTATATTTTATCATAATATTAGTTGAGATCATTATTATAAATAAACCTAGTGAATAGCGTCTATTCTGTAAAATTGTATGAAAAATTTTTGTTTACATTGTTTCTACAGGGGATTTTGAGACTTCCTAAATTCGAAAAAGCCGGTTTTACGATGGTGTGTTTCTGTCTGTCTGTCATTGTTGTTGTCGTCGCCTACCAGATAAATCTCGAAAGACTAATCGGATTAGATTGTGCTTTGGCACACGCTTTAAGAGACTAGATACAAAAATCGAGATCGTTAACCAGCTATTTTGTATAAAAATTCAAAAAGTTAGAGCATTTCAAAATGTTTGTAAAAACTTTTTTTTATGATTTGAAAGTTCCATGTGCAGCTGTTTATTATGATACACAAGAGTACGAAAAATTTATACTTATGACTTTGTTTTATAAAAAAAAGATTTATAAAAAAATAATAATAAGACATCAATAATTCCATTTGGCCATTTTGTACAAACAGGATAAGTTGTTTTGGTTTTATTCATAAAAAACAACATTGAGAATGAAAATAATTAAATGTTTGGACGAACGACATAATATACGAAAAAAATGAGACAAAATATGTTGAACCAAAATAGAGCTATACATTTTTTATGATTTTTTTACAGGATGTTTCATTTTTGTGTTCTCTTCTCGTAAAAAACAACATAAAAATTGTTTAAAAATAATTTTTGGGCAAACGCCACAAACTATGGAAGAAAATGGATTGACAAAAGTTGTTCGTCTAAAAAAGTGATACGAATTTTTCGTGATTTTTTTTAAAGAGGCGTATTTTTTGTTATATCGTAACAAATAAAATAAAAACTTTAATAAATAATTTTTCTGGAAAACGACACAAGGTATGGAAAAAGATTAATAGACGAAAGTTGTTCACCCAAAAAGGATCCAAAAATTTATTATGAATAATTGTAAGGCAGAACCAGTAGATTTTCTTTTAATCGTAAGAAAGATTTAAAATAAAAAAGTAAGACAATGTAAATACTTTTGCTTCAAAACCAATGCATATTATGAATTTTAATAATATAAGCTTATTAAAATGCTATACATTTTTCAGGTCAGCTAAGAATACAATTAACTGAAAAATAATAAAAACAAATATTACTAACTAATCATGAAAAATAAAATTTGTTCTTTACTTTGCAATATCTGAATAAGCATTCCCAGGTCAGGGACATGAATAAATTTAATATAAATTTTATGTAAAAGTGTCGAACATAATGTAATAATAATTGAATTGAATTGAAATGAGAATAAAAAGCGTTAAAAAAAGAGAATTCACAATTACTAAATTACAGTTGTTGAATCTTTGACCTCTAATTTTAAAATGTCTGTATACAAATGTGGGAGAAATACAAAGATCGAGCGCGTAGCGCGAAGTAAATACGTTATCAAGCGCGAGAACGATTGCGCGCCCTAGGTGTGCTGAAACTTTCGAGTGAAGCTCTTATAACAAAAGAGAATTCGCAATCACCAAATCACAGTTGTCGATGTAAAAATACAAAGGCCGAGCGCATAGCGCGAGATTTTTATTCTAACTCAGCAATCCCATATCTCCGTGGAAAAATTTTATTTTTGCAAAAAATTTAAATTTGAATCAACGTTTGTTAAAGCTCCTGGTTTAGAGAGTTCTTCTAATTATCCCCTTTTTTCCGTGTAAAATACGATTGTATACGTCTGGGTTGATTGAATAAATACAAAAAAAAATTTAATAGACATTTATTTGATAATGATGAGTATATCCAAAAAACGTGGTATATGGAACATTATTGAAAATTCGAATCGAATTTAAATACAGTGAACTCTTGCTTATTCCAAGGCTTTTCTATTCCAAGTCCCCCATGGTAGGATATTACAAGTAGCGGTTTCGCAGTTCCGTCTCGCCGGCGTCAGTGGCTGACCAATTAAAAAGACGCTCGAAGAGCGAGAATCTATCGTTTGTTCAAATGAAGTATTTTAGCATGACGTCATGGGAATGCATACGAGTTTTTTGAGAAAATATTCTATACATTAAAGTAAGTCATAAATTTATGAATAGTAATATTTGTCAAGTGTAGAATGCATTTGCTCAGTCATGTTCCATTCTTATGTTGATTAACGACCTTTTAGTGTCACGAAATAAAATAAAATATAAAAATTTGAGGTTAGTACATTAGATTGATTTGATCAGATTCGGGTACTCTAACCTTAGATTTCGGATAGGTGATTACATTTCGTGAAACTACAAGGTCTTCAACCGATAAAAACATGAAACAAAACTGCGAAAATGCATTGTTCACTTGAAAAATATTACTATTCAGATATTTCAAACTTACTTTTACGTTCAGAATATTTTTTCCAAAAAGGCGTGTATATTCCCATGTCAAGATGTACCAACTATGCTAAACTTCCTGAACTTTCTAGCTTCCCTATAATGATGACGAAATCATGTTACAATACTCAATTATCCGCGAAATATTTGAGTCTTTTTGATTCTATTATATTGATTGTTAGTTGGCAAATAGTACCATTTCCATAATGCATAATGCGCAAATGGAGGGACATGCTAACAGCGCGCGCATCGATACATGACCGGTGAAGCCAATAAACGTCGCTTGACGAAATCACCCATAGAATCGCGGTAGAGGTGGGGGCCGCTACAACCTTGAAATACCCAAATGTTTACGTTTCGCGTTCACGACCATTGGATTATGCACGAGTCATTGAAGTCTAATTAAATTCTACTTTGATAGAGAGTAACGCTGAATGTACCATACGATCGTTGGTTAAATACGTAGAAAAACGTCGGTAATCAAAAGTATCCTGTTTCAGTATTGTTTCCGGCTGCAGCAGAAGTATTCTCATTATGAGAAAAAATTCTTATTCCGAGAACATAAAAAGTGAGCTGCAACGAATCTGATCCCGCTGCTCTTCTGTGAAATTTCGAGTTATTTATAACGTAATGTATGTATTTCAATCATAAGGAGTACGAAATGCACTTACTGAAATATGGTAAAAACGACTTATTTATATTTTTTGTACAAAGCTGTAATATATTTGTTGCTATTATATGAAATGTGTAATTTTATTAAACATTTGCGTGATCGAACTATTTCTAAAATTTGGTCACTGAAATACATTAATACACTTTTTGTATGATTGAATTACCTGACTCTCTTCGCTCTACTGCATTTATTTACAACAGGCTATCAGGTATATAAAGGGTGGGACATTTTAATATATTCACCCCAAAATGTCCGGAAAGAAGAGGTATACAAAAAAATTGTTCAGACGAAAGTTGCTCAGAACAATGGGTCCATCTTTACGAAAAATTGTTTTTTACCTTGAGTTCAATTTTCAAGGTTTTTTGAAGGTCACATTGATTTTTTTTTAATGGGAACCCCTATTTTTGACATTAGAATCTGAAAGAGCAGGAAATTTGACGTCGAAATGATAAACGTTAAATCAAGGTGAAATTTAAAAAATCATGCAAAATATTATTTTTTTAACACGTTTGGGCAACACAAAGCTGGGGTGAATTTAGGACCAACTAACTTGATCACCTTGACCTTGAGGCGAACTTAGGAGGTAATTCGTAGGTCAAAGTGTGGAGTTTGTTGGTTTAGAGCTTTGTGTTGCCCAAACGTGTTAAAAAGGTTCGAAAGTTCGCGCGCGAACTACGGATCCGTTAACACACATTTGACAAGTTAAAGCTGCTGAACATCAGGCAGCATATTGTTGAGAGAATACGGATACTATCTGACGCTAAGAGAAGTCTCGAGCGGAGAGAGAGAGGTGGATCAGAGAAAATCAACAGTTTCTCTCTGACCCATCTAGACTCTTCCAAGACCCTCCAGTTACTGTTGACCATCCGCCAAAACCAGAGGAGGTCGAAGTCTTTTGGAGAGAAGTCTACGAAGTACAACATAGACTGGACGAAGACTCAAAGAACATAAATAGCTGCAAGGAGCTGTGCGATGCCCTCATAACAACACATTAGGAAGAATGCCCAACCATCACTACCGAGGAGGTGAAAAAAGTATTGAGAGGTATGAAGAACAATTCCGCTCCGGGA
>JAWWLR010000166.1:4116360-4129017 GCA_035041075.1 Acraspis erinacei | reverse complement strand
AAACACGAAATTATCTCAGTTTCGTGTAAAGTTTATTCAACGAGGTTAATTTTTGTTGCAGTGAAACTTTACTCGGAAATCGATGTAAAGTTTATCTTCTGTTTGTTTCTGTGATAGTCTTTATTATTCTACATTGTTTTAGTATACCTTGTTATTTTACTTTTTTCGGCTTTACCATTTCTATATGTTTCGAGATATTTGAAATTAAAGAAAATTAAATAAATAATATATCGTTTTAAACCTAGAGTAAGATCCTTTAGTTCCAAATTTTACATTTTGAAGGAGTATTCAAAACTTTTAAGCAGTCCGCTCATATGAAATGGGATGCCTCAAATAATACTAATTTTTAATCAAAACCTTTAAGTTTGATAAATCGAATTCAATTGCCTTGATATTAAATAATTTGCGATATAAAATTTTTATTTTTAATATTCGACATTGTTTGTTTTATTTCAGATTTTTTTTAGATATATGATCTTAAATCTAGTACACAAATTTAGAGACTAACAAAATTTAAAAGAGTATCCGGCAGTGGGCTCATATAAAAAAGAATGCCTCAAATAACACGAATTTTAAATAAAAAAATTTAATTAAAAAACACAATTTGATGCCTTTGACATTAGGCAATATGTTTGTCCATTGTATGATATAAAATGCAGCCTTATTCGAATGAGAAAATTGCAATAAATGTATTGTAATTGTTGTAAATCGGGAAGTCACCGTGCAGCATTCTACTACATGTATTAGGAGCGTTTATAAGACTAAAATTGTGCGCAAGGAAATGACGGAATTCACGGTATTCAAGGAATTCACGAAATTCATAAAATTCACGAAGTTCATGAGATTCACGGAAGGAACTCATGGAATTATCGGAATTCACAGAATTCAAGGAATTCATAGAATTCTAGGATTTATAGAATTTTATGGAATTCGCAGAATTCATTAACTTCAAGGAATTCACGAAATTCAAGAAATTAAGGGAAATCGCAGAATTCGTGGAAATGAAGAAATTTACGTAATTTAGTTAATTTAACGTAATTCATGGAATTCAAGGAATTAGTGGAATTTATGGAATTCAAGGAATTTATGGAATTCAAGGAATTCCCGGAATTCACGAAATTCATCAAATTCACAAAATTCATGGAATTAAAGGAATTAATTGAATTCAAGGAACTCATGGAATTAAATGATTTCACGGAATTGGTGGAATTCAAGGAATTCACTAAAATCACGGACTTCAAGAAATTACCGGTAATCGCGGAATTCACGGATTTTATGGGATTCAAGGAATTATCGGAATTCATAGAATTCAAGGAATTTATAGAATTTAAGGAATTCGCGGAATTCATGAACTTTAAGGAATTCACGGAATTCATAGGGTTCATGGAATTCCTGGAATTCACGAAATTCAAGGAATTCAGGGAAATCGCAGAATTGGTGGAAATGACGAAATTGACGTAATTTAGGTAATTTTACGTAATTCATGGATTTCAAGGAATTAGTGGAATTTATGGAATTCAAGGAATTCCCGGAATTCACGAAATTCATCAAATTCACCAAATTCATGGAATTAAAGGAATTTTCGGAATCTATGGCATTGATAAAATTCACGGAATTAATGGAATTCAAGGAATTAATTAAATTCAAGGAACTCATGGAATTCAGTGAATTCACGGAATTGATAGAATTTAGGGAATTTATGGAATTCACGGAATTTGTGGAATTAAAGGAATCCACTAAAATCACGGAATTAAAGGAATTAACGGCAATCGCTGAATTCACTGGATTTTCTGAATTCATGGAATGTATGGGATTCATGGAATTATCGGAATTCACAGAATTTAAGGAATTCGTAGGGTTCATGGAATTCACGAAATTCAAGGAATTAATGAAAATCGCAGAATTCATGGAAACGAAGAAATTTAGGGAATTTGCGTAATTAATAGAATTCAAGGAATTAGTGGAATTTATGGAATTCGAGGAATTCGAGGAATTCACGGAACTCAAGGAATTTACTGAATTCATGGGATTTATGGAATCGAAGAAAATTTTTTATGAATTCCTTGAATTTCGTGAATACCATGAATTCCGTGATTATCTTGAATTTCACGAATTCGTTAAATTCCGTAAATTGCTTGAATTCCATGAATTACACAGATTTCGCGACATCCATGTATCCCATGATTTCCATGAATTCCGCGTATTCCATGAATTCCATCATTTCCGTGAATTCCATGAATTTTCGAATCCCATAAACTCCGTGAAGTTTATTAAATCCGTAATTTTTTGGAATATTATTGATTTCTTGAATTCCGTGAATTCTATGGATTGCGTAAATTCAATGAATTCCGTAAATTCGTTGATTTACGTGAATTTTTGATTCCGTGAATCCCTTAAATTTCGTGAATTTGGTCAATTTCTTGAGTTCCTTGAATTACCTGATTTTCTTGAATTCCGTTAATTCTGAGAATTTGCAGAAATCCTTAAATTCCATTAATTCCTTGAGTTTTATGAATAGGCGGGTTATATACTATACATTAATAAAACTTTTGGTCTTGCCAGAAAATTTGCAAACTACAACAGTATGTATTGTAGAGTTACCTTACGTTTTGGAAATAAACTTCCAAAACATTTAGTGGAAGTTTCGAACAGAAATTTTTAGCAGTGTATATTTGTGAAACTATTGAAATCTTGGAAAAATATTTGAAAAATCATAGAAGTCTTTGTAAAATCTTTGAATTCTATCCGAAATCTTTGCGAAATATTTTTGAAATATTTGATAATATTCGTGAAATTATTAAAATCTTTGTGAAATCTTGCAAGTCGTTGTCAAATATTTTAAATCTATCCGAGATCTTTATAGAATATTTGAAGTCTGCGAAATCTTTTGTATCTATACGAAATCGTTGCGATATGTTTGAAATATTTTTGAATTATTTGATAATATTTTCGAATTTATTCAAATCTTTGTAAAATCTTTGGAAAATCATATTATCAGATTTAATTCATATTTAAAATCTTTGTAAAATCGTTGAAATATTTGGGAAAACATTGAAGCCTCTGTGAAATCTTTTAAATCTATCCAAAATCTTTGCGAAATATTTTTGAAGTATTTGACAATATTCGTGAAATTATTGAAATCTTTGCGACATCTTGCAAGTCGTTGTCAAATCTATTAAATGTATCCGACATCTTTATAGAATATTTGATGTCTTTGCGAAATCTTTGAAATATTTTTGAAATATTTGATAATATTTATGAAGTTATTTAAATCTTTGCGAAATCTTTGCAAAATCTTTGGAAAATCATTTAAATCTTCGTAAAATATTTTAAATGTACCGAAATATTTGTGGAATAGTTTAAGTATTTGTGAAATTTTGTAAATCTATATGAAATCTTCGTGAATTTTTTAAAATCTTTAGGAAATGTTTGAAATATCTAGCAATATTTGTTAAATTATTTAAATCTTTGTCAAAACTTTGGGAAATCATTTAACTCTTTGTAAAATCTTTTAAATTTTCTCGAAATATTTGGGAAAACTTCGAAATCTTTCTAGAATCTTCGGGTAATCATTTAAATCCTTGGCAATATGAATTTTATGCATATTTTTATCATTTACTATTATTTATTATTAAATAGTTATTGTTTACTTGTTATTTATTATTTATGCAAAATTTATAGTATTTTTAGATATTTTTTTAAATAGTCTATGCCATTGCCCCCACCTAGAAAAAAAGGCTCCGCCGCTTTTATCTGTCCGGTTTGTAGCACTTACTTCCCATGAACAAAAAATGTCCGAAAATATCGCAAATTTCATTATTATATATCCATGAATTTTCTTAATTGCCTCTTTTATAAAAAATAATGCTCTAAAGTTGACTATTCTTAAATGTGCTCAAAATTCCTTACTTTTTTTTTACATTTTTTATTCTGCAAAATACAACATTTTTTCATTTTATCCTTATTTTTGTAGAAAATTTTGAGTGTACAAATGACTATTAACTTCTCACAATAGCATTTTTTTGCTGAGTTGTTAAGCTCAAACCCAGATGTCTACAATTTCCTCTTCGATAGTAGTTAAAACTAGTTTTGACAAATGTTCGTGGTAATTTCACGTTTTAACTGGTCAAAACTAGTTGTAAATGAATTCGGGTTAAAACGGCACATGTACAAAAATATTACACTACCTTCGGAAATTATCTACAAGTCTAACGCTAGCGTTACTAAAAATCTCTGCTGAATTTAAAACGTGATCATTCGATCAAAAATGAAGGGAGAAACTTTTTGAAAAAAAGCTGTTAGAAGGCCTATATGTGAGACCACGTGTGAAGGTTTAAAATAAATTCAAAAAATTCTCGAATTTTGTACCTCAACTTGAAAACGTGGCATGACCTAAAAAAGTTGTATACAATTTTTTAAATTTATATAGCGCAGTTTCTAAAGCTTTATCTTAAAATCAAGCCAATAAAACTTGAAAAATCTTCATGGGTTCCCCAGATATGACCAAAAACCCATTAAGATTTTTTAATTTTTTATTATCTAGAATTAAAGATAAGACTTCAAAGATTGTGTGGTATGAATTTAAATATTTTTATACAACTTTCCAGGTCATGCCACGTGTTTCAGTCGCGGTCTAAAATTCAAGAAATTCTTGAATTTTTTTTTGACTTCTTGCGTGGTATATTCTGTTTCAAAAATCAAAGATATCTCAATTATGGGTGATTTGACGCGGAATATCATTAGCTTTCGAACGGTTTTTTAATAAAAGGTATCTCCCCTTTTTTGAACTATTAATCACGTTTCAAAATCAACAGCGATTTTTAATACCGTTCGCTCTAGTCGCGAAGTTTGTTTTCCGAATAGTTACTAGGAAATACAAATATTTGGTATTAATATTAATTACATATTTTAATTTAAAAATCACGTTGGACAATAAAAGCAAAAATCAGGCACGTGTCGCGCTTGTTTTTTTTTCTAGCCAAGATAAATATATGCTGATTTATTTATAACCCCCCCCCCCCTCCCCGTTGAAGAACACTAATTAGAATTAATTTAAAACTGTTCTTTAAAGAATCTCAATGTAAAAATGTCAGGATATAATTATAAAAAACGCTAGTTTTTATATCAAACAAAAATTTTCTTTAACTTCAATACGTTTTTATTTTACTCTAAAACAAATTATTTATTTAATAAACCCAACTGTATCCGCAAGGAACAAGATTCTGTTTGTATAACTTATTAATTTGTTTAACACAAACAAAGTTTTAATCCTGCAAATATAAGTGTGTCTTATTCGCAAAAAAATATTGAGTAAACCAAATGTTTTTTAATTATGTAATGTGCAATTTTTTTACAACCAAAGAATGAAATCCCCGAGTTTTGTGAAACACGTGTAGGCATTGTAGACATTAAATAAATGAAAGCAGGGCATATAATTTGATGTTAAATTTGGCATTGATTTTTTTCCTAAATACATAAAGAATTAGTCCATGAAATAACAATTTTTATTTAAAGAAAACGATTTTTTCAATTTACATTGGAATAAACTTATCAACTCGATACACATATGTGAGTCGCGGAGTTTTCCGCAATCATGAATATTTCAGTTTCTCACTTTTACACGCGTTTGTAATTGCGCAACGATCGACGAATACAGAAGAAACAGTGAATTAAAATTTATGGCGCCTAATTAGACGCAAGGACTGATTGACGAAACGCTCGGCACTTGTGTAAATATCCTCGTGTCGCATTTTAGTTCACCTAGAGTTTTCTGTATTCCGACCTTAAAACACGTGGAAATCCAGAAAAATGTCTCAAGTTCAATAAATTGAGGCAGCTTGAATATTTATGAGTTCATTTTTTTAAATATAAGCGAGACACAATGGTTTTATATTTGACTTATCAAAATTAGGAAATCAAACGCTTTCCATATATTTGTTAAAGATAGTAAATATATCAAATTTTCAACTAAATAGTTGAATTTACAACCACCGAACATGAATTCCCCACAAAAATGTAATAGTAGAATTGTAACAACAAAGAAATGAAACTTCTGTAATGAAAGATGATTTTATTACCAAAAAGAAGAATTTTTACCTAAAAACTTAATTTTCTGCTAAGCAACACGAATTTTCAACAAAAAATATCAATTTAAAAAACTAATAGTTGAATTGCAAACTAAAAAAGATAAATTTTTAAACAAAAATTAAAATGTTTATATATAATTTATATAATATATAATTATATAGATTACATAATAATAATATATATATATAATTATATATAATATTTGAGAAATATATATATATATATATATATATCAAAATTGAATTAATTAATTCCTCAAAAGAAAATGTATGATCAACGAAAGAAGTCCAGTTGTTAAACAAGGGGATAAATTTGAACTAAAATAATTAATTTTTGAACGAAGCAGACCAATTTTTAAACGAATAGTTGAATTTTCAACTAAAAAACATGAATTCTTAAACAAAAATGTAAAAACAGAAATGTAAAAGCAGAAAAAACTCATTTTCAATCAGAAAGATTATTTTTCTATAAAAATGATGAATTTTCCAAAAAAATACATTAGTTTTTAAATAAATAGTGTAAATTTAAACTGAAAAAGATAAATTTTTAACAATAAATGGAAAATTTACATTTTCAGTAAAATCATTATTTTTCTACAAAGAAAAACTAATTTTTAACAAAATAGTCCAACTTTCAACCAGGGATGAATTTTCAACTAAAATGATGAATTTAAACAAGAAACCGGTGTTCAGCATTAAAGACAATTTTTCAATCAAGAAAGAAAACAAAGTTCATTTTAAATTCAAAAAGGTTATTGTATACAATAAAATACGAATTTCGAACTAAAAAAGATCAATTGTCAACAAAATAGTTGAATTTTTAAACAAATAGTTGAATTTTAAACTAAAAAACATTCATTCTCAAACAAAAATTTAAAACGTAGTGCTTCTTTTAACAAAAAAGATAACATTTCTCCCATAAGAGAATAATTTCAAAAACCAGAAGACATACGGTTTAAAAGCAGAAAAAACTCATTTTCAATCAAAAAGATGAATTTCCTATAAAAACGATGATTTTTCAATAAAATACATTAATTTTTAAGCTAATAGTGTAACTTCCAACTAAAAAATGAAAATTTTCAATTTTCAGTAAAATAATTAATTTTCAACAGCAAAAAAAAACGATTTTTTAGCAAAATAGTCCAACTTTGAACCAGAGATGAATTTTCAACTAAAATGATGAATTTAAAAAAGAGATAGGTTCTCAGCATTAAAAAACATTTTTCAGTGGAGAAATGAAAAAAAGTTCATCCGAATTGTTGAACTTTCAAGACAAAAAAAGAATTTTGTTTTAAACAGTTGAGGTTTCTACCCAAAAATATTCATTTGTGACGAAAAAAGTTAATTTTCTGCCAAACTGTTGCATTTTTAACCAAAAAGAGGACATTTTTAATCAAGAAAATTAATTTTTGTGCCAAAAAATATGAAGTAAGAAAGATCAATTTTTAGCAAAAAAATGGAAATGTCACATTTACCCAAGCTGAAGTTTTAATTAAAAAGATCAATTTTTCAACAAATAGATCAGCTTCATTCAAGTAGAATAATTAAGAAAAAATACATTATTAATAAATATTGTAATAGTAGATATTATACTCAAAAATGTTTTTTATTTTAGATCAAAGGCAAATGAATTTAACCAAACAAGACGAATTTCTAAAGATAGTTGAATACTTAACCAAAGAAGATTAATTTTCAAACAGACAGATGAATTTTTATTTTAAAAAAATGACTGCCAAAAGAGATTAAATTTTAATCCAGAAAGACGAATTAAGAACAAATAGTTGTATTAAAATTAAAGAAATTTAAATTAGATTAAAATCTAAATTAAAAAATATTATTTAACGTCCAATCATCAAATTGATGAAAACACCTGTAAAAAAACAAGAATCCAACGAACAAATTTGCACCACAACAAACCAACAAAAAATGCTCTAATTGTAATCTGAACAATTTTTTTGGTTAAAAACAAAAGTTTATAATAAAAATAAAAAAGACGAAAGAAGGAAAAAGAGAAGGAAGGGACTGTGGTTGGATGCCTTCTAATTTTTTTCCTCTTTGTTCTTCGTGTCTGAAATTTTTGTTTTTAACCAAATTTTTTTTTCAGATTACAATTGGAGCATTTTTTGTTGGTTTTTTTGTGGTCCAAATTTGGTCTTTGGATTTTTTTACAGGAGTTTTCATCAAATAGTTGCATTTCCAACCAAAAATTATTTCAGTTGAATTTTCTACACAAAAATATGAATTTTCAACAAAGTAGTTGAATTTATAACAATAAAGGATGAATTTTTAACCAAGTTGCTGACCTTTCGACCAAGTAATAATATTTGTAACTAAAAATATAATCGTCATTAGGAAGAAACAGAAAAAATGTAAATGGCAATACAAGGCTTTTTATTGTCTAATATTTTAGAAGGTTTTCAGGTATTCCCTGACCTACGCTCGTCCTACATAAATAGTGAAAAAAAATTCTGAATAAATATGAACTTAAAAGAAATCCTTGTTAAAAAATTAGAACTTCTGGTAAACAAAATTTACTTGAAAATTATCATTAAAATAATGAAAATTCAACTTAAAAAATTAGATTTTTTGTTAAACTATTCAGAATTTCTGGTAAATTCATATTTAATTCGACATTGTAATTATTTTAACCTGATTTTTTAAACAAATTTGAAATTTTTAAATGTTACGTTGAATACAAAGTCGTATTCTGACTTGCGCGATATCTACCTATCCTCCAGGTTCGTATCCCACCCCATAAATACATTTCTCTGATAACAGAGACGGCGTCGAGTCCTGATAAGATATCCCCTGAGAAACACGCGCTGTTCGTAAAAATGGCTTCTCACAGCTTAAGTGTGAAAGCGACACATTCAGAGTAGAAATAAATATATATGATAACTTAACATTAGGGCATGAAAAAACAGGTTAAAAAAATTTAATTATATTTTTAAATTCGAAACATTGTTACCGATGGTCGCATTTAAAGTGGAAAAGATGATTAATAAAGAAAAAAATTTGAAACATACACTACCGGCGGAAGAGATCGACACTCCTTTCTTTAGCTGTTAATATGTTTATGAATATTGCTAAACTTTATTAAAATGTGATCAATAATTTTAAAAATATGAATCTGTTTGCTAGACAATGCATTGATTCTAGTCAAACAATTATCATTTCAGTAAAAAATGTATTGTGAATTTTAGATTTTAAATTCATTTTTCAAATTTCAAATAATTATTGCGTACTTGCCCCATGATTAAGAAAATTCAGGGAATTTTTAATAAAGCGTGCTTAGTTTTTTTCTTAAAATTGCAATAAAAATTGAATGAAAATTATTAACACGTGCTTGTTTGAAAAGTAGGCTATTTAAAAAAAGATGTCTTTTATAGGTAGAAAAATAATTTTTTATAGTGAAAATATAAAACTATTCTATTAGTAATTGTTTTATTTCTTGTTGAAAAGTGAGATTTTTTAGTTGAAAATGTGTCTTTTTTATAGAAATTAATCTTCTTGGTTGAAAATTCAATTATTCTTCCTAAATATTTATCACCTTAGATAAATATTATTTATAGTATTTATTTATAATATATTATAATATTATTTTTAAACTGAAAAAATAACTATTCGAATTGAATATTCAATCTTTTTGTTTGAAAATTATTCTCTTGGGCTGAATATTAATTTTGAACCTTTCAATTTGAGTATTTTGGGTTGAAAATTAAACTTTTTCAACTGTAGATGCATCATCTCAGTTAAAAGTTTATCTGTTTCGTAGAAAATTAATTTTTTTGGTTAACGAATTCACTATTTGGTTAAAAATTCATGTGTTTTTGTTGAAAAACGTCTTTTTGGGTAGGAAATTAATGTTTTTGTTTGAAAATTCAACTATTTGGTTAAAAACTCAACTATATTAAAAAAAATTTAATGTTTTTATTCGAAGAGATAGAAATTTGAAACGGTTTAAATTTAATTGAATATAGTACCCACATTAATATGCGGGTACTATATATTACGAGAGATTTTTTTCACAATAATATTATAGAAATTAAGACATTTTAGTAAACTAGAAGCGTAGAGAAATTCTTCGTGTAGGGTAAATCATTGTTATTATTTAAAAAAATCTTTTTTCGATCAAATTTTGTTCTTATGGCCTTACTAAATTTTATAAACTGATACGTTTTTAATGAATATTAGTTTGGTTTTTCCGTCCAAAATATTCTCTACAACATTACCTCTTTTAATTGAAAAAATGTTGAATTTCTCAAAGCATTTAAAAACATTTTTATAAGCAAATAATTGTACTTGATAGTAGTTGATTTATTACTGAAAATTAAATGCAATCAATTGCTGAAAACATTTTTTGCGAGAAAATAAGCTATCATTTACTAAAATCGTAATATTCTCAAAAATTAAAGTCATGTTTCTGAGAAAAACTCTGTTAAACAAAATTTTTATGTAAAGAATTTAGAAAACTTAACTAATAAAAGATTTGTATAAATAAACGTTTTCTCGGATAATTCGATATTAAAGTTTGTCTTTTAAATTGTTCGTATTCATGGAAAATTTCGAGCCTTTGAAGTAGAGGAACAAACAGTAATCTGCGTCAGAATGATTTTTAATAGTGATAATATTTGTTCTGGATGACCTTGGTCTTTTTGCCATTATTTTCTATAATTAATAATTTTTTTCTGAGAATTCTTATACTAGTTCGAAGATTTAAGAAAAGCATAAGACTAGTTTTAACTTTTAAGTTTAAAATTATATTTACAGAGTCCTCTTAGCGATATTTACCGACATTTATTATTAATCTAGCAGGTTTATTACCGAAGTTTTCGACATTTTTGAATGAATAAATAATGTTAAAAATTTTGAATTGAAAACGTTTAAAATTAATACAAAACATGTATTGAAAACATGCTTTTCGAGCCACCTGCACTTCAAAATCCCAATTAATTAACATGGGAAAATTTTGATTTTTCAAAAAATTGAACTTATGTTCCAGGATTTCATCGAAACGTGCCAAGTTTTTTAGGGATTTAAGAGGATTGTCAACGAAATAAAACTATACCAATAAATTTCATTTCCAAACCACCCCCACCCTCCCCACAGCGCCCCAAATATGAACCAAAAATAAAAAAACTACATTTCTACCTATTATTGTTATTTTTAGCGATTTCCGTCGTCTTTTTCATACAAATAATTACTAATGGGCCATGTAATTATTTACCATGATTTTTTAAACAATGTTAAATTGTTTAAACAAATGTTAATTATTTAAAGAATTATTTATTCCCAAAAAATGTAAAAAATAATCGTATTTTCTGATTGAAATGTAATTACTTAAATAATTATTTATTGTCTATTTCTAAAATTTCTAAAAATTGAACCAGAGATATCAACTTTCTTTTCAAATTAGTATCCTATGCTACGTTTTGTTGAATAATTACATAATTTTAAAACATTTCTTTTAATTTTTAATAAATCTCTATTTGTTAAAACAATCTTTATTTGTATGGCTTTATTTAGTAGACACTACTCTTCAATTCATAAAAAATTTGACAAGTTTCGATGAAACTTTGAAGAATGTGTTCAATTTTTCTAAAATCCAAAATTTTCCCATGTTAATTAAATGGGAGTTTAAAGTGCCGGGTATCACGTGTGACACCGCTGTTTATATCATTATTGATATAAACAGCGCAATATTAGTGCGCAAAACTCGCAAAATACAATTGTTCACTTATGGTTTTTTTCTGGAGCCCTATGAAACAGACCTATGGGGCCGATATTTAAGGAGCAATATTTGATTCGTATTCTATAGCTAATTGTCAAGAGAAATGTCGAGTTTCGAATCGATTCAGCTGATATTGATGACTCTGTATAAAATATACAAAAACGTAGTTTTTTCTAAGCTGAAATACGTGTTAAACTTCATGGGACTTCCGCCACCTATAAATATCGTTTTTTTACATTCTCATAATGAAATGGGTTTATCTAAAAACTGACTCGCGTATTTCGTTAACGCTCCACGTTTCGAGACCCCTAGAATCCGAAAAAAAAACAAGTTTTACGATGATGTCTGTCTATCGTCGTTAACGTTGTCGTCGTCTTTTTCGTGTGTACCCGATAATTTTCGGATTCGGTTGAAATTTGGCACACAGTTTTAGGAACCAGAAATTGTTGAAACCACTTTTTTCAAGATTTGAAAATTCCATTTAAGGCTGTTTACAGTACACGAAAATACGAAAAATGTAAAAAACTACCAGAGTTATAGGATTTTAAAAATCCAAAAAATAAGATAAATAATAAACATGCGGCGTACGATAAAAGACGAATCAAAAAAACTTGTGCACCCAAATTAAGTTTTTGGGCAAACGACAAAAACTACAACGAAAATGAGACAAATAGTGTTCACTTAAAAAAGAGCTACAAATAAATACAAAATTAAAAATTAAATTTGTTGAAAAACGACACAAGGTATGAAAATAAGATAGACAAAAGGACCCCGCACTAAATGTATGGGAAAATGGCTTTCGGTGGACTTAGCTGAAACTTTGTAATTTTTAAGGTTATA
>JAWWLR010000166.1:4080310-4099770 GCA_035041075.1 Acraspis erinacei | reverse complement strand
TCCTGGATTGCCATAGAACTATTGTAAAGATCAATGTTATAATGACAAATTTGACGAGCAAGAGTTTCTCCGTGTATTTACTCCCCAAAACAAAGGTATGTACGGTTGGCGTAAGCGCTAACCGATGTGCAGCGCGAGGAGGTTGATCGATCAAATTTTCTCCATCATATAGTCCTTGCAAGCGCTTTTGGCAAAAATTGAATTTTTGGAATGCTTACCAAGAATAAATCAATGATTAGATAAATTAATTCTAAACATTTACAATAAAATTCACGAGTTTTTTTGAAAATCAAAAACCTGACGTGCTCGAGTTTTTCAGCAACCCCAAAAACATATAAAAAACATGATCTGAAGCCCGAACTCGAAAAAAAATGTTATGAGGTTTTTTGAGGTTATGTCAGAACCCTGACGTGGTGGGACTGTTTGGACCTCGGAATTAGATTCAGCGACCCCGAAAACATATAGTAAACATCGTCTGATCTCCAGATCCGCAAAAATTCTTACAATCATTTTAAATATTCTCTTTAAAATAATTTTTCAAAATAAAAAATCATTTTTAATTTCCCCAGAAAACTTCAATTTTATTTTCTTAACACCTTTAAAGATCCTTCGAAAGGTTTTAAATTAATTTCGAAATCTTCAAAAATCCAAGTTTATTTTTTTATTTTCGAAATATTGTCCAGTTTTAAATTAAGTTTGGATCTTCTCGAAACTTGTAAATATCTCTTAAACTAACTCAATTTTTTTCCAAACTGATGATTGCACAATTGCTACTTATGGATAAAAATTCAATAATTCCACTTACGCATTAGAAATTGGTTGTAAATGAAGCAATTAAAAAAATATTCAAAAAAATGACATCCTTAATTAAATTTAAAAAAATTAAATGGTTAAAAATGGAATATTTTAGGTGAAACAATATTTCAGTAGGATTTTTAATTAAATAACAGTCCTTAAGAAATAATCCATTAATTTAAAATGATTTTAAAATTGAGAATATTTTATCAAGTTTCAATCAAACCTTTAAATTATTAAGCTACTAAGGCTTTCAAATTGTAAATGTTCTATTTTTCAAAATCTGTAACTTGCTTAATTTTGAACAGATTCAGAATCATCCCGTACAATTAATTATTGTGCAGTTTTTAATAAATGAACAAGAGTTCAATATGATTTATTATAATAGCAAAAGTTCCTCGTAAAAGCGTAATGTTTTTTAACTGTATTTTTTTGTAGAAAGTTGTGCAATATTACATATCCTAGAGAAATTGACACTAAAGTACAATTGCAAACGGTTGATGCAGATTCTTAAAATATTATCTGTAAGCATTTATATTTTTGGTTTAAATTTTGTATATTTCTACCATCAACTAGCAGTATATCCATGCATAATTTTTAGTATAGTTTTCCAATATTTCAACTTTTGTGAAATCTTGTATTTTTTGTAAAGATTTGTAATTTTCTTCAATAATTTACGTCAAATTAAAAGTGTTTGTACAACACCCGCAAGAGAAATGCAACTTCGGAGGCTTGTCTCGAGTGGACGAATTGACTACTAGTGGGAAAAGTAGTCACTTCGTCCACTGTGACGTCATCAGCTTAGAAGTCGTCAACTTCGTCCACTCTCAACAATCTCCTCAGCCGCATTTCTCTCGCGGATTATTGGACAAAGTTTAATGCGCATCTTGTGGCAGACGGTGATTCCACTCATGTGAATGTCGGGCTCGCTGCGCTCGCGCGACGAACTTGACACTCGTGGAATCGCCTACTTCTCCCACTCGTTGCAGGATATACTATATACTGATTTTTTTAAAATGTGATTACTTCTTAATGAAATAAGCAAACAAAAAACTAGTAAATTTCAAATTCATCCTAAAAAGCTGCACGTGAATGCATGACTATATATGTTATGTATGTGTATATTATATATGGGGCATTCCACACATATTTGCCACCAACATTTTTTTTCCACATAAAATATTTCTTTCTTGTTTAACACTTAAAAATATTCGATACATATTTTCTTATTTCAATATGACACTCTAAGTTTTGGAGAAAAAATTTAAAAAAAATTATGTTTATGAAAAAGTACCTTTCTTCAATTGGTTATACTGCAATATTAAACAAAGATATAAAAATTCATACGGAAGATAAAATGTGGGCCTTTTCACAATATTTACAAACAAATAGATTTTTTCAATTTAGACCTGTTTTTTATATTTATTTTTATTTTCAAGAATGGACTGAACGTTTTTCTTGATCTGGTAAAAATTTTGGAGTGGGTACTCAAATACTTTCAAAGCAATGTATTAATTTGACTACCCACTCTCAAATTTTTACCAGATCAAGAAAAACGTTTAGTTTACTCTTTAAAATAAAAGAAATAAAAACAACAGGTTCAAATAAAATAAAATCTATTTATTTATAAATATTTTATTTATATTAATAAATAAATAACTAAAGTGGATTTTAGTATACATTATTCGAAAGTTGAGGAAAAGGCCCACATTTTATATTCGTATGAATTTTCATATCTTTGTTTAATATGGCAGTATAAGCAATTAAAAAAGGTATTTATTATGAAAATAAAATTTTGTTTAAATACTCGAAAACTTTGCGTGTCATACTGAAATAAAAAAATACGTACCGAATATCTTTGAGTATTAAACAAGAAAAAAATATTATTGTGTATTGTTTTTTTTCAGATTTTAATTCTCAGCGTAATATATCTAAAAATTCTCCGAGTTTCAGTCCTAGATTTAAAACATGAATAATTACAAACAATTTAATCAGGGAATTCAGGAGTTAATGATAATTCTAAGGGAAGTATTAAAAATGATAGGATTGGAAATTAAAAAGTCGCTTCGCTAGCAAGTTTGAGCGCGCCTAGAGGGCGCGACTGTTGGTTCTTGCGCTTCGCGCTCGACAATCTATTTATCTTGAGCTGGATAATATGTATTTACCTCGTGCAACGCATTTGGTCTTTGTATTTTCCCCACATTCTTGCGACGGCCTTTTAAAATTAAAGATCAACAAATCGACAGCTTTAAGTTGGCGATTGTGAATTCTCTTTAACGAAGACATTCTCATAACGCATTTCGTACTTCGTACTCGATTTTGTCTAAAATTTAAACTTTTCTACACTGTGTGCAACACTATTATATCAAATGTATATTATATTTATTTCTGAACCTCGGGGTGGTACTGCTTATTCAGATATAGCAAAATAATGTACACATTTTATTTTTCATGATTACTTTAATATTTGTTCCTTATTTTGCACTGATTTTTATTCTCTTCTACCATGAAAAATGTATCATTTTCATAAATTTACATTATTACAATTCATAGTATGTTTTGTTATTGAAACATACGTATTTTCATTATCTTTTTTCAAATAAAAAAAAGTGCGCATCATATAAAAAAAACAATTGTAATATTAAGCTTTTTAATGCAACTGGCGTCGTTTTTCCATAAATTTAAAGTGTTTATTTTCAATTTCATTTTTTACTATATAAACCAAAAATACGCATCCTAGCGTAAAGTGCCTCGAAGAAAATTTGTAGATATAATTTAGACGAAAAATTTGATTAGTTAAAATGTTATTTTAGTTTGTGTCGTTTTCCCAAAATGTTAATTGTTTTCATTTTGAATATATTCTTGTAACCCAATTTTATTGCAAATTGGTAGATTTTTTTTTAATGCACAATTTTTTTCATTTATTTGTTTTCATATCTTGCATCATTTCCCTAAATTTTTTATTTTTAATTGTCAATGTTATTTTTTCACGATTAAAATAAAAACTACGCATTCTATCAAATAATGATTACTAATAAATTTGTAGATCTTTTTTGGTTGACCAAATTTTGCCTATTTATTTTTTTCGCAGCTTGAGTCATTTGTTTAAAAAATTAATTTTTCTATTTGTAATGCTGTTTTTTACGGATGAAACCAAAACTACACGTCCTGTCAAAAAGTGAATATAACAAATTTGTATATCTTTTTTGGGTAAACAAGTTTCATGCATTCATCTTTTGTCGTATCTTACGTAGTTTGACCGAAAAATATACTTTTTCATTTTTCATTATTTTTTCTGCCGTTAAAATTTCAATTTTCTTTTTTTTTCGAAAAAATGCAAAAAGTTCTTAATGCAATCTTGTAGGGCCTTCAAAAATTAACGTTTTTCTTTTATTTACTTTTTCTCATATCGTGCATTATTCAGCTTAAAATGTTCATTTTGGGGTTTTTTTGGAATTTTGTAAATGCTATATCTCTGGTAATTTTTGTTCTCATGAAAAAAGTCATTGGAATAAATTGGTCGACTTTTTGAATACTATGAATATCCTTGCAGAGAGTTTTTGAATTTTGAAAAAAATTGTCTCAAAAATATTTAAAATGCGCTGACTTTTTGAATTTTTATCCATAATGGCTGGCTAATGAACTTGAACTTTAGTTTTATGCACTAAAAGATAGTAACAAAAGCCAATGTAATATATTAATTGAAAAAAGTTATTCTGATCACAGACAGACAGTCACACATTCATACAGCTATACAGAAAGACAGACATCCAGGCACATACGTAAAAAAAACTGTTATTCGGATTCAGAGGGTCTCAAAACGTGGACATTTGATAAAAACGGAGAGGGGGGCAAATTGTACACAAATCTGATACCTTCTCTGATGAGAATATAAAAATTGTGTTGTTCTAGATTTTTATGTTGAACCCTACATCAAATTTTTTTCTCTCATAAGTTTTAGTTTTGCAATTAAAATTGAAATGATTGTCTTTGAAAATTAAATTTGCACTTAAAATTTTTATTCTCAACGATTAAAATTTGTTTAGCATAATTGAAAATTTTAGTGGTTTGAGCATTAAAAAGTTTTAATATCACAATTTGATTATTGGTACTAAAAACTTGTTTAAGATTTAAATAAAATTCCAATGTCCTTAATTTTTAACGATCTGTTATTGTATTTTGCTTCGAATTAAAGATTATTTAATTTTAAATGTTTTCAATATTAAATAATTCAATTTGTAACGCTATAAATAGAAATAATACAGTTTCAATTCCTTTGAATTTCAAATTATCAAATTATTAAAATTCTAATATGAAAATATTCAATTTTTAATACTTTAAATTTGTCATATTTTCGAAATTTCTATCCGAAATCATTGTATTTCGAGAGTCTTTAATTCAAATTTTTAATCGTTCAATTTAGAACGTTTTTATTTAGAAATAATTGTACAATTTTAACTTCTTGCTCATGAAACTGTCCAATATTGAACATTCTAATCTGAAAATATTCAATGTTATATATTTTTAAATCCTATTTTCGTAATTTTAATCTAAAATCATTCAGTTTCAACATTCCTTAACTCAAAATTATATTACTCACTTTTTAATTTTTTGAATTAGAAATGATACATTTTTAACTGCCTTGTAATGAAATTGTCAATTTTTTAGCATTTTCATCTGAAATTTTTCAATTTTGAGAGCTTCTGTTTAAAATTTTTTAAATTTCAAATTATATTCAGTTTTGAACGCTTTTTATTTAGAGGTAATACAATTTGAGTTCCTTTTTATTTAATTCGAAATATTTTCATTTTATTGTAATTGTATCAATTTACAATTTTTTTATTTGGAACGTTTCATTTTAGCATCTTTTAATATATTTAAATTTCAAACGCTTTTGATTAAAAATTAATAATCATTATTTTTTGTTTCGGAAATTGTTATCTAACATTTAAAATTTTTTGTTTAGCAGATTCTTAAATTGTTTTTAATTGTGCTTTGTAAATGCTTCTTTATACTATTTCTCAATTGTGCGTGCAGAAGCATTCTATTTTTTTGCGTCTATTAAATATGCTGGTCATTTTTTTACATGAAGCATTTTACCAATTCTATATTTCAAATGAAACATAGAGAATTTCAGCTTAGGATATCAGAATGATTCGGTATTAAAATAACTTCATTCAGAGCTTAATAACAAAATTTATTTTTTATTTTTTACACTGATTTGAAGATTACCTGTGAATTCTTAAAAACGAACTGAAATTTTTCAAAATAAAGTATTTTCCGAACAAGCGTAGATATTTATGATTTTGTATTTTGTTCGCCACACGAATTCTTACGTTTTCAATTTATTACCAAAAACTAAAATCATAGAAGAATGACAAAATAGCGAAAAAAATTATATTAAAACACATTTATCAAGCTCTAAAAACGGTTAATCTTTTGATTTTGAAAAAACATTGGAAAAAATAAAATAGTCTATTTATTCTAAAACTCTTATTTTCATGTTTTCAAAATTCGATGGAAAATAAAACATCTGTTCTGAAAAGTTCACTTTTTTCTTCATATTTGTTAAAAATTTTTCTTGTAAACGATGCAAGAAACCACAAAAGACCAAGATGTATTTGTTCTAAAACTTTTTTAGATGCGTAAACTTTAAGTTTAATATTTTTTTTAACTTTCGTTGCTTCCGAGAAAAATGTCAAATTTCGATTTTTGAAAAATAATTTTTTCGATGATTAGCAATAGTTTAACAAGAACGAAACTCCAGAGATATGTAGTATACATTACCATCCACTCCTAAACAAAATTTAAGTGGGATTTTTGAGAAAATTCACTTTCAAGAATTTAAGAAAAAAGCCGTGTTTATTCGGAAAATGCTGCATTTTGAAAAAATGTCTTTTATTTTTGGAGAATTTGCAACTAATCATTAAATGATTGTAAAAAATCAAAGAAAAGGTTTTTGGCCAAACTATGAAATACGTGTAATTTTATTATTTTATTATTATTATATATACCTCGGAAACCAAGAATTGTCAGAGAATTTTTATATACCTTGAAAAATCCTGGAAATGTTAGGGATTTTTTTTAATTTCAGAGAATTTTTTTTTAATCACAAAATTTTTTTGAGCACGTTTCTATTTTTGGATTACAATATAAAATTTAATAACAAATTATTCTTAATTCGCAAATTATTTTTTTTATTATTTTAAAATTAATTTTTTTAACTGAAAATTTAACTGTGCCAGTTGAGTATTCCATCATTTCCGTAAAGAATGCATCTCTTTGTTTGAACACTTATTTTGTTAACTAAAAATATAACGATAAATCACTTTTTAAAAAATTTTACCATTTTTTTTTGGAAATTAGTTTTTTCAGATTGAAAATTATTTTACACTGACAATGGAACTAATATTCCAATTAAATATTCCATATAAATATTCCATAATTTCATTTGAAAATTTACGTCTTTGGTTTAACACTTTTTTTAAACTGCAAATTTAACTATTCAATCTTTGGTTGACAATATATCTTCTTCGGATGAAAATTCATGCATTTTGTTTAAAATTCTTGTTTTGTAGAAATTAATCTTCTGGTTGTGTATTCAACTTTTTTATTTAAAATTCAACTATTCCAGTTAAAGATTCAGAATTTTAGTTAAAAATGCATCCGTTAAGTTAAAACTACTACTTGATTGAAAGTTAAACACTTTTGTTCAAAAATAATCTTTTTGGTTTAAAATAAATCTATTAGGTGAAAAGCAAAAGTCTTTTGTTAAAACACAATCTTCTTGGTTGAAAATTTGTTTTATTTTTGTTGATCTTTTTTAGTTGAAAATTCAACTATTTTGTTGCGAATTCACATATTTTGTTCAAAAATCTTTTTTTGGTAGAAAATTGAGCTTTTTGGTAAAATATTGGTTAAAAATTCATCTATAATACAATCTTTTTACTTGAAATTTACTTTTAATTGAATCTAATATAGTACCCACATTATTTTGCCTAAACAGGTACTCAATTGAAAGTATGAGAAGATAAAATAAAAATTTGTTTTAGTTATTATTAAACTTTATTGACTTAAGAGACAAATTAAAGAAATTATTAAATATTTTTTTAGCATTATTTGATTGTTTCATTAATCAATGGTGCTAATATGATCAAAAATATCTTGTAATCAATTTTGTTAAAGCTTTCTAAATTAAAAATAATAATTGAATCCTTGGTAACTGAAAAAACCTTGTTCATAATAAACTCTGAAAACTGTATACATATTCGGAGTCGATTGTTTGAAAAAATTGCATACATTTTGAATAGATCAGTGGGCTAATATGGGTAAAATGGTTGGTCATCCTCCAACGCTTGACAATTTGCTTGAAATATATTTAATTGAGAAATATTCTGAAATAAAACTATTAATCAGGATTGCCCGATTGTTCTCAATATGTTCATTTTCAAGTGGCCAGTCATTGCCAAACGTGGCCAATCATTAATGTGGCCAATCACTGTACCCATTATCAAACTATGAAAAATTATACCTGGAAAAAATTTGAGATGTCTTAAAAAAATGTGCAATTGTCAGAGAATTTTTTTCAGGTTTTGAGCAGACACCCGGAATAATTGCAATTTTTGTCTGAAGATAATTGTAGAAAGTTCCGCTGCAATTTCTAGCCTTTAAACTGAAGAAAGGCTTGCGGCATTGGAAAGGAAAGTTCGCGTGAGCGAGTGGCAAATAATGGCGGATTAAAAGGAAATAATCGTGAATCGATTCTTGTTAAAACGAACCAACTGTGGGTGGGACGAGAAGACGAAGTGAATCTGTAATGGCGGAAAGGTACGGCGAGTGCCTTCTTTAATTTAAGAATTTGCCTCGTTAGCCAAATCAGGTTCACTTCGTTGCCTCGTTGCCTCTCCTGCAGTTGATACAATTAATTAACGTCGTCTGTCTTCCGAGCAAGTTTCGAAAAATTCAATTAATTTCCCTTCCTGTTTCATTACTTCTTTTCATTCTAAGTCCATATTTTACGCATATCGATGACGATTAATTAAGAAATCCTCATTTGTTTCTCTCCCTTTAACGAAACTTCACAATTTTTAACCTTCAATGGAAAAAATTTATGTAGACTACTTTTTTATATAAACTATTTATTAATGAAGTTCCGAAATTCAAAAAAAAGGTTCGATCAACTTAGATAGCTCATTAAATATTGAAAGCATTTTAAAAAAGAATGATTCAAATTAAAACGCTTCAAATTTCTACTATTTCGACTAAAAATATAGCATTTTCAACAAAATAGATAAATTTCTAACAGCAAAAAAAACGAGTTTTCAAGAAAATAGTAAAGTTTTCAACTTGAAAGGTTAAATTTTGACTGAAGTAATTAATCTTCAACCAATAAAATTCATTTTTAAGAAACTAGCTTAACTTTTAACCAAGTAGTTGAATTTTTAACCCAAAGAATTTTTTTTAACAAAATTGGTTAATTTGCAACAAAATAATTAAACTCTTAATCCATTAATACCATTTTGAATCGAAAGAGATGAATTCTCCAGTAAAGAGATACATTTTCAACTAAAAAATCTTACATTTATACCATACAGCTGAATTTTTAAACCAAAAATATGGGTTTTCAATAAAATAGTTGAATTTTCAACACAAAAGATTTTGCAGTCTAGAATTTAAAAAAAATTCAACCAAATTGTTGAATTTTTAAGCTAAGTAGATGAATTTTCTACATATCAGTTTAATTTTCAAACATGAATTATTCATTAATATCAAGAAAGTTTATTTTTACCAATTGCTTGAGTTTCCTACCAAATTAATTGAATTTTCGTCTTGAAAAGTCGAATTTTCAACAAAAGTGATGCATTCCCTTAAAATGTAATCAAATAGTTGAATATTAAACCAAAGAGCTCAAAACAGAAAGTACTTCAATTCTAAAGTAAAAATAGTTAAATTCATCCAAAAATGCCATTTGTCAAACAAATAGTTGAATTTTCAACGAGACAATATTTTTTAGTTAAGAAAGGAACAAAATATCTAGAAAATTATTGAATTATCCATTTTTTCATACCAATTTTGATAAGTAAATTAATAATGAGGATTTCTGTCAAAAATGGTAAAAAAGATGTCCTAGTCTATATTTTGCATCGTTTCTTGGTTCAACATTTAAATTTTCGATTTCCTGCATAGTGCGTTTGACAAATAAACCAAAATGACGAGTCCTATTGAAAAAAAATGAAATAAATTTTAAGTGCTTTTCAAAAGCTATAATTGTTCTTTAAGACTTTTTTTCGTATTTTGTGTCGTTTGATTCGAAATATAAATGTTGTGGTATCAAGCTTCATACAATTCTAATAATTTCTCAATAGAAAATGAAAGAATATAATAAATTATAACAAATTTTGTATCTCTTTTTTTCGGTATCTTTTTTCGTTTTTTCCACAAATTCTCCATTTTTATTTTTAATATAATGTCTTATGATTAAAACCAAAACTATGCGTACTATCAAAAAGTGATTTATAAAAAATGTGTAGATGTTTTTTTTGTGCACAATTTTGGTTGACTAATTTGTGTTCGTAGCTTGTATTGTTTTTCCAACATTTTTTGTTATTTTCAATGGTATTTTTCATGAATGAGACAAAAACTACGCGTCCTAGCCAGAAGTAATTATTAATAAATTTGTAGTCCTTCTTGGGATCACAATTTTTTCTAGTTTTATATTTTTTTGAATCTTGCATAATTTGACCACTGAATGGATTTTTGATTTTTCAATATTTTTTGTGCGATCAAAATAATTTAAACTTTCGATGTTGGATTGATTTTTAAAATTTTATAAATGCTATAACTTCGACCATTTTTCATCGGAAAAAGTGATAAGGATAAATATTTTGGCTTTCTAAGTATTATGAACATCCGTAAATAAAATGTTTCCATCTAAAAAGAATGGCACAAAAATTTTTGAAGCTCTAATTTTGTTGGTATCCAAAATGGCTTGTTAAAGAACATGTTCTTTATTTGAGGAACTAAGAAAAGTTTGCTAAAACTTTATTCGTTCTCTATTAGAAAAACAAAATAAAAAATTGTTGACCAAGTAATACCATTTTTAATCAAAAGAGATGAATTTTTGAGCCGAAAAGATTCATTTTCGACAAAATAGTTGAATTTTCAACCCGCAAATATAAATTTTCAATAAAAAAATCAATTTCCAACAAATTAGTTGAATTTTCCATCAACTTTTTAAATTTATAACAAAAATAGGTGAATTTCAACGAAAAATGTGATAGTTTATATTTTAGACAACAACAAAATTAATTTCAAATTAAAAGCAGTGGAATTCATGAAAAAGGCCATTTTTCAGAAAAATTGAATGTTCAACCAAAAAAGATTTTTCAGTCAAAAATTAAAAAAATAATCACACATTCTCATTACGTATCTCGTGCTTCGCACTCGAATTTGTCCCTCAAATTGTATATACTTTCCATAAATATATATTATTACAATTCATAACATACATTTTTATTAAAATAGACGTAATTTCATTGTCTCGTTAAAAAAAATGCCGATTACCTTTTAAAAACTTTTGTTATTAAACATTTTATTGAAACTTCTGCCCTTTTTTCAAAAACTGAATTTGCTCATTTCCAATTTTATTTTTACGATTTCAAAGTCACACGTGCGGTCTACACCGCAGCCTGCCTGTTTTTTTAACTTCTAAATTATATCCCTAACGTCAGTAACTCAAAACTTTGTCAATTGAATTTTCTACCGCATCGTGTTCTACATCGCAGTTGTGGTGGCCTATTGCTTCATCTACTAGTAATATATATTATTGATATATTATTTATATATTTTTTAAACATATTGATATATCTGAGATTTTTTGAAACACTGTGAAATTGTTGAATTAAAAAATTTTATTTTTGAATTTTCAATTATTTTCTATGCCGTCAAAATTTGAATTTTCGATTTTTCAAGAAAATTCACAAAGTTTTTACGATAATTTTATAGGGCATTCAAAAATCATAATTTTTCTTCTCTTGAATTTTTTCATATCGTGCGTTGTTTGGCTTGAAATGTTCATTTTGTTTTTTTTTTAATTTTGTAAATGCTATATCTACGGTAATTTTTGGTCTCATGAAAAAAGTAATTAGAATAAATTGTTCGACTTTTTGAATACTATGAATATCTTTACCGAGAATCTTTGAATTTTGAAAAAAATGGTCTCAAAAATATTAAAAATGCGCTCACGTTTTGAATTTTTATCTAAAATGGCTGACTAATGAACTTGACTTTTAATTTAAGATACTAAAAGAGTGTACCAAAGGACAATCCAATCTGTCAATTGCTTCGAAAGTTATTGTTTCGGATTCAGGGGATCTCAAAACGTGGACATTTGACAAAAACTGGGGGGGGGGGTGAAATTTTACACAAATCTAATACCTTCTCTGATGAGAATATAATAATCAGGGCTGCCACACAGTCATGGTTAGTAATTTTTTTAAATAACTTTTAAGACATTTTTTAAAATGAAAAGGTCACATTAGTCACTTTTCTTTCACTTTCACTTTTCTTTCTTTCGTAGTCGCTGTTCAATTCAGGTCTATACCTATTTCTGAATTGTCTTTATTGTTTTGTATTTTCAAAGATTCAAAGAAATGCTTAATAGATTTCAATAATTTAAAAAGATTTTGAGGATTTTTAGGATTTTAGGGCATTTTATAAAATCAGAAATTTCAAGAGCTTTCAATTTGACATGTTTTACTAAAGTTTATAAGATTCCAAGGAATTAGTTCCAAATATTTTACTATGAAATTTCGAGGATTTCAGAAGATATGAAACGATGTTACAGGAACTATAAGGTTTTAAGTTATTTAAAAAAATTCCACATTATTTTATTATACTTTCCAGGATTTCAATGATTATAAGGGATTTTAGAGCTTTCAATGTCTTTTTATAGAGATTTTTATCAATTTTCAGGTAATATCATCATACAATTTCACGGGATTTTATAATATATTATCGGATTTCAAAAAATTTATGTACGTTAATTTATGTATTTCGTATACTTTTAAATTCTTTGAAATTGTATTGATATTATTGTCTTGAATTGTATGAATTCCGTTCAATTTTGCACTTCATTATTTAATTGATCCCGAGCGTCAATTGATAAATTGTTCAAATCATTTGAGATATTTTAAGTATTTACTCAAATTCATCAGCATTTTCAACAGCTTTAAAAAGTTTCAACAGATTTTGAAAAATATCGAAGGATTTTAAATATTTAAGAAAATTTTAAAAGTGTAGAAATCTCAAAAAGGAATTATAAGACTTTTGAAACGTGCTAAAAAATGTATTTTAACCATTTTTAATAGATCTTCTGATTTGGGTTTCATTTATCGAAAATACAGTGAAAAATAGAAAATTCAGAGTCTAACCCAAAAAATTAAAAATACAGGGGGAAAAGCCAAGAATCAAGTATAGGGTTTCTAAATCGCAAAAAAATTTGCTTTAACAATTTTTTTATAGCAATTGTACATTTAGTTTAATTTATCGAAAAGACTGAGGAGAAATAGAAAATTCAAATTTCGATCCAAACGATTTAAAATACAGGAAAACATCTAAAAAAGGAATCATAAATTACGAAATGTCCTAAAAAATTATTTTATCGATTTTTTTATTGAACTGGTCATTTTAGTTTAGTTTTATGAAAATATTGTTAAAAAAGAAAAATTCAAATTTCAAATCTAACGATTCAAAATTTAGGGAAATTTCTCAAAAAAGAATAATAAATTTTGAAAAGTCATAAAAAATTGTATTTGAACCATTTTTATAGGACTTGTTAAATTATTTTCATCTCACGAAATACATTGGAAAAATAGACAATTTAAAATTCGATCAAAGCGATTTAGAATACAGGAGAAAATCTAAAAAAGGAAAATATAACTTTTGAAAAGTCGTACAAAGTTGTATTTCATCCATTTTTTGGTAGGGCTTGTATTTTTAGTTTTATTAATCGAAAATACTGTGGAAAATTATAAATTCCAAATTTTTTTAAATAAAATGAATACAAATTCAGGGGACCTCCCCAGGCACATAAGTATGTATAGCCTAAATACAGAAAAACATAAAAACTGTCACATTGTTCCTAAGAAACAAAGTAAAAAAACTTTCTACGTAGAATTCTTTACCATATTACATCTATGAATCAAGTCATTGTATGATTCTGGAGCGAAAAAGAGCTTGGAGCAAGTCATTATATTCGATTTCTACATACTGATGTTGATAATAGCAATGTAACAGTAATGCAATATAGTAGATGTTGAAAACACGAAAAAAAACAACAAATTGACTTACGTATTGTGATGGCATTGTCCTGCTATTAAAATAAAAGATATAAAAAATCATAAACTTGTTGGTGGCCCATCACAGAATCCTTTCAGCCAACCACAAGCAAGTGATATTTCTCCAATATAGAACATTAGTGTGATATATACAAGGTGGTTACATACTAATTCAATTCGCTAACCAAATTGTCTGGTGTGTGCGCATTATATATCTTACGTAATACAAGAGATACGAAATCGGATACTCTCTTATTATCTTATCATAACTATATAATAGATTTCTGAGATGTAGAAATTTTCATTTTTAATAAAATTAAAAAATAATTCTATGGACAACAGTTAACGATATAAAATCGACAGTTATTAGTAATATTAATTAGATTTAAATATATACCGCTTAGACCTTCAATATCGGTTCTTTTGTTAACCGAAAGTTTATTCCTTGCTATTTGAAACATTTCCCTGAATATTCTTTTTTTATTTACTTCAACACCTAGTACATTACAATGTTCGAAATCAAATTGATGATGTTTCGTATGAGAATGATCTACTAAGACCCCGAAGGAATACGAAGGAGACCCAACTCCGTTTCGCCACTTAGCAATATAAACATTACCGTAAGTGGCAGACATATTCACTGGAAGATCCTAAATTTTCGTGTGCAGGTGCGAAGTTGTCCTCTTCCTATATATGGAAAAGTGTGCGAGTGAGAAAGTTTGTGAAATTGACGTAAGTTAACATAGACATTAGGTTCGTTTGTTTTGATTCAGGTAACAAAAATTTTTGTTGTAAGCAATGAGATGTCAAGTGCTAGGTTGTGTTCAAAGTTACCAATTTCTAAACTGAGTCACCTCATTATAACTTTTAATGAAATTATAATGTTTTTTATGTTTACGTTTCGAAAAACTTTTAACTTTTCAATCAAGTTATATTACTTCCATTATGTCTTTATCATCTTACAAATTTAAAAGGTACTTACCTATACTCTTCGTTCTCAAAATCTGTTCACACATTTTTCAAACAAGTACTGAAAATACCGTTTATATATTTATTTCGTGTATCTTTCGTATGATGATCAACAAAAGAACATAACCTCTCTAACTTGCGAGGACAACTGCGCACCTGCGCACAAAAATTTAAGATCTTCCTGCAATGTGCCTACCACTTACGGTAATGTTTTTGTATTGCCAGTTTCGAAAGGCTTCCCACTGGCAGTTGGGTCTGCTTATTATTCCTTCGTGCGAAGCGCACATGAAAGCCTAACCGAACGTGCCGGTGATTTTCTGTTTCTCGATTCTCGCGCTTGCCTTCGTCAGCCAGATCTACAGCTAACTTGGTCGGCTGGCTTTGCAAGCCGAAAATATTAAGAACACTTAATTCACAAATTATATTAAAATTAATGAGGGCCTAAAATTATTATATTTATTATGTTAAAATTAATTAATTTCTTTTATTGTTTTTTTTAAAGGGGATTTTTGGAGATACTAAATAAATAAATTTAAAAAAAATTCTTTTTGTACTTTAGATTTTCAGTAAAATTTAAAAAATTATTTTTTTAAACTAAATTAAAAATTTAAATGATATTAGGATAAATTTAAAAAGTAAATAAAATTTAGTTCAATTCCGAATTTAGTTAAATGTAAAAATTAAATAATGTTCTGTTGATTTGAATTAATTCCTCGTCTGGTTTTTTTTAAATGAGAAATTTTCGAGATAATACGTAAATAAGTTAAAAAAATTCTTTTCATATTTTAGAATTGTAGTGAAATTTTTTAAATTATTTTACAAAAATAGTAAATTGCAGATTCGAATACTTCGGTGTATAAATTTCTGCTACGTATATTTTTAAATCCAGAAATATTTTATAATTTTTTCGCATAATTAAGGTGTAACTGAAGTAATATTTACACTTTTCTGTAGTGTTGAATTGACAATTTATATTTAATTCCATGAAAAAGTTTAAGGTATTCACTACTTATTTAATTATTTATCAAAATTATATTGAAGTTCTGTTTTTTGAGGATAATTTTAAACCAATCTACTTAGATTATTACATTTTTCGGAAAGGACAAGGAACAATATAATTTTTTTCCAATACCACTTTAAGAATTGCTAATTTTGGTTTAAAAACATTCTTCACAAAATAAATTTTTTAAACTTGGCTATGATTTCGATAGATAGATTTAAATAAATCTGAAATGTTGCCATACAAGTTTAAATTAATTATAAAATGTAAGGTATTCATTATTTTATTAACGCATTTTACCAAACAAATAAATTATCACAACAAAATATGGTGCCTGTATCTTTTCCAGAAAAATAATAATAGTAGCCAGAATTATTTTCAATTCTATTTTTGGACTTTTTAAAAATTTTAATATTTTTCCTGTCGCCAAGCATGCATATTTTTATACTTTATTAAATATTGGGATTATTCTTTCTCTATTGCAGAAAAAAATGTTTTTAGTTCTGACTTGATCTTCATTTACATATTTATTTAGATCCATAAGTCTGGAAGTTAAACTCAAATTGACAGTGCGACTACCTGTACCGAAATATTCCGTTTATTGGTACTGGAATTTCAATTTACATAGCTACGATTGTTTCAATTCCCCTAATATTCCGTCACTAACATGGAACTATAAATTCTTCTATAGTTTTTAATCTGTATTTTTATTCTTCTCAATTTAGTATTTAATATAATTTCTATTTTAATATAAATACTTTAATATTTTATTTATATGACTTGTCGTTTGTCCTTACAATATCTTGTAATTTTTTTTTAGCAAAGAATAAATTAATATTATTCAAATTTCATTGTTTAAAAATAAGTAAGACCAAAAACTCATTTTAATTTAAATATTTTTCTAATGCTTTCAATAAAAATAGAGTGGTTTTAATTCTATAAATCTTTTTTTACTGAAATTATTAGATCCTTATTTTATTCGAAATAGCCATTTTTATTCTTACTTTTTTTAAGCAGTGAATCTTGAATAAGATATATTCTTTAATAGAAAAATCTTGAAGATTTTATAAGGAAAAACGACAGATTTATAGAAAAATCTTGAATTCTGTTAACGTGGAAATTATATTAATTGACAAAATCTATAAGAATTTTAATTATTAAATTTAAATAAGAGATTTATAACTAAACATTGAATATATTGGGGAGTTAACCTCTTCCAATTTTTATATACATCAGAATTCAAAAATTCAGTGAAATACAAATATTTTATAAATAATTCAAACAATACAAAACATTAAAATGAGTTCAGTAATGAAGTATTATGATACTATGAACAAAAAATTAAAATATTTTGCGGGTTAGAAAAAATGTTCTTAAACGGTTCTATATACCATCTTGTGGCAAGATTACGATATCCGTGGCGACAAAGTTTTAATGTTGATTCCTATAAGATATTTAGCGAGAAACAGGAATCTGAAAGTTTTAAATCGATATCTCGAAGAGATTTCGATAAAAAGTTCATAAGGGAATTGAATATATAAACCTTTTAATAAATAAGGTCAAATATTGGGCTTTGTTATTTCCGAATTTTACATGGGAGCTATAATCCTTTTTAACCAAAAATATGAATCCACACAAAAAAAGTAAAAAAACACGCTACCTAGCACACCCTAATGGCAAATGTCTACTTTTTGAGACCTTCTACTCTAGACGATAACTTTGAAAGAATTGACAAATTGCATTAGCCTTTGGTATACTTTTTTGGTGCCCTATATTCAAGATGAAATTCGTTAGCCAGTTATTGGGATACAAATTCAAAAAGTGAGCGCATTTTGATATTATTTTTTATGTTTTTTCAAAACTTTTAAATATATTTCAAAATTATTCCCATTTTTGTAAAATTCTGCAAAAGAATCCCTTAAAATCTTCAAGATTTGTTTCACCATTTTTTTAATATTTTAAAATGTTTTGAAATATTTTAGGACCACTGAAAAATCCCAAACAATAAAATTTCCGACACTGTAAACTTCCTCAAATTATAAAATGCCGAAATCTGAAAATCCCGAATTATCAATGTTATTTATTTATTAAAAATACAATAATCAAATATTTTATACATTTTTTATTTTTGGGAAAGTTTTTGAAATTAAAAAAAATACAATGTACATTTTCAAACAAAATTTCTATCCAAAAATATATTTTTCAATTATTGTTATATTGAATTCAAACCCAATTTATAAAAACTAAACATTAAAAAACTTTTTCGTTCGATACAAATATTTTATGATATAATTTCAAAAATATATGTTAACAAACTATTTTTCCTTAATTCTTAAAATCAGGGAGTTGTCTAGTCCGGATATTTTATAATTCGGAAATTTTCTGTCGGGAATTCTCAAATTCGGTAATATTTAAAATTGTCGAGAATTTTCCAATTTGAGAATTTTATATTTCGACAATGTTATAATTTTGGGAATTTTTACAGTGATGTTAATTTTATTTTTCGGAAGAAGTGACTGAAAAATCCCGAAAATTAAAATTTCCGACATTGTAAAATTTGTGAATAGCAAAATTCCGGAAAATTAAAATTCCCGAAATGATAAAAATGCCGAAAAATGAAAAATTCACAAAGAATAAAATTCCCGACAGTGAGATATTACCGAATTTGAGAATTCCCCACAGAAAATTGCGGAATTATAAAATATCCGAACTAGAAAACTCATGAATTTAAACAATTCAAAAAATTTTTCATTAAATATTATTTATTTATTGAAAATACAATATTCAAATACTTTTATTAAATAAATTCTTTTAATGTTTAAAATTTAAACAAAATTATTGTTTGATTAAAAATGTCCATGATTACAAAAATCTGTATATTTCTAGATGAAAAATTGTGTTTAAAAATGTGCATAGTATTTTTTTTAAATACGAAAAAAGTTCTGAAAAATCGAATTTTTAAATTAGAAGAATAAATAAAATAAATTTTGATATCAAACGGTGCTGAATTGAATCCTGCAAAATCTGGTTGAAAAGTGTTTTTATGTACATAGGTTCAAAGAAAATTTAGGGAGAAAAATTTTTTTCTTGCAAAACGCACGTGTTTTTTAAATAATTTTTAAATATAATTCTTAAATAATTATTGTTTTTTCTAATTTAAACAATAATTTAAAAAATACTTAATAATTGTATTTTCAATCAATAAATAATATTTATTGAAGATTCATTTGTTCATGTTTAAATTCGGAAATTCCATTATTCGGGGAGTTTTTACTTTGGACGTTTTCTATCGGGAATTTTCTAATTCAGGTTTCAGAGATTTCATTTTTCGGGATTTTTTATTTATCGCTTTCGGAATT
>JAWWLR010000166.1:4057718-4068182 GCA_035041075.1 Acraspis erinacei | reverse complement strand
GATAAGTATAAAAATTCATTGAATTTACTATTTCTAATCAGTTTTGGACGCTAATAGGTGCACGGACGCGAATAGGTGCATTTACCTTATTTTGACAAAATTTTATGTAATTTTTTTTCTTACTGTCACTGTATACCAATTTAGAAAAAAATGGATGAGTTTTAATAAATCATAGCTTTGTTTATTTGGGGGGTGGGGCGTATTATTCCATACCATTTTATGAGTTTTCAACCGAAAAGATTAATTCTTCAGCAAAATACGAATTTCCGACCGGATAGTTTAATTTTTGAATAAGAAAGAAAAATGTGCAACCTAAAAATGGAATAGTCAAACTAATTGTTAAAAAATTGCTTTAAAAAAACTAATTATCCACCAGTTGAATTCTCAATAAAATTTATGAAATGTCTAATAATTAAATTGTTACATTTTCAAATTATAAAAGATAAATGTTCAAATAAATGTTTTCTTTTATTTTTAACCAAATAGATGCATTTTCAACTAAAAATATGAATCTTCAACCAAAACAGGGGTTACATTTTTACGAGGTAATTGGACCATAAACCAAGTAGTTGATTTTTCAACCAAAAAAGTATTTAATTTGAAACCAAAAATTGTCGAATTCAACAAAAAAGGCGGATTTCCAACAAAATGGTTGAATCCTCAGTTGAAAAAGGTTCATTTGCAAGCAGTTGCATTTTTAACCAAAATGGATGAACATTAGGCTTGCAACAGTTAAATTTTCAGGCAAGAATATTAATTTGAAAAAACAAACAAAACAAGCGAAAACATGAATTTTAAACGGAAGTGATGAATACTGCACATAAGAAAAAGAATTTTCAAAAAAAGAGCTTAAAATTGAGCTAAATAATTAGATTTGCAACAAAAATTTGATTTTTTTACCAAAAAGATCAATCATATTTAAAGATAAAGAAATACCAACAACATACATGAATTTTCCACTAATTACTTGAATTTTCAAATAACAAAGATGAATTTTAAATCAAAATTGTAATATTTATATTTTCAGTTAAAAAATTTATGTAAACCATAAATTTAACGAATTTTCAGCAAAATAATTATATCTTCCACCAAATAATTCAAACTTTAATGCAGATTGAATATTTAAAAATTTTAATTTAAAAAGTTACGAAAATAGGTCAGTTTCTTTCAATTTGAAAATTTATCAGAAAAGGAAAGTCAATCATATACTCGCTGTAAATACTTTTTTGAAAGAGAACATTTTTTCTCTCGCACAGTGGGTAAAAAATATATTTTTGGTTTAAAATAACGTACAGCTCACAAATCTGGACTGATTGGGACGACGAAAAATTTAACAAACTGATAAAATTTAAAAGGGAGTTGTCAAGCCTGATTTTTTATTTAGTTATTAAATTTGTTTATAACTAAACAAATATGACGAAAAATATCGATATTATTTTTTTTATTTGATGTTCCTGCTGCTCGTCAATAATATAAAATACATTAAATAAACAAAAGTTTCATTAAAAATTATTTGTTTTTCTGGATGTCAGTTTTTAAAAATTAGGAACCTCTGGATAATTTTAGCAAAATTTATAATTTTTAATAAATGTTATGATTTTTTTCAACAAATTTAATTTACAAATTCATTCTTTGGAATCTGTCAACAGAAATTTTTTTTATGTCAGTTTTTGTTTAAATTGGGAAAATTATTGGGGCATTATTCGGACATTTTTCGACGCAAAAAAGTCGTTCAATAAAATTCATATAACTAATTGAATCATATTAAGATTTTTAGAGAAAAAGGTAAACTTCCTAATTCATTTGATTGACGTCGAGAAAACCCTAATTTTTCCGTCGAAAGATCCTAGAATAATACGTCTGTTTATTAAATATGTTTGAAAACATCATAAAATTTATTGAATTATTATGAATGTTGCTGAAATTATCATGAAGTTCTCATTTAAAAGGAATAATGTATTTGTATCACGATGGAATATCATGGAGTAATGTAAATATATGAAAAGTGGGGGATTACAAAAATGTTTCTACTATTTACGAGCACCAGGAACGTCAAATAACAAAATTGCCATTTTTCTCGTCATATTTGTTTATTTATAAACATTTTAAAAAATAAATAAAAAATCAGACGTAACAACTTTCTTTTAAACTTTATCAGATTGAGAAAATTGCGTTTAAATCGGTCAATATTTGTGTGCTGTAGGGGAATGTAGTAAAGGCTGGGTCTGGTTTGTTTTTTGGCCCATAAATTCTTACTATTGTGATATTTTTGAGCTTTCATTGCACCGCTTTGAAGGTCTATTAAATAGCTTACTTCTTGTGAAAAAAACATATAATTACAATAAAATACATAAAAATTCATTTAATTCATAGGACATTGAACTCATTCACCTTACAATTTCCATGAAAATATTCAGTTAATGGGGTTTGAATAATTTTTAAACGACCATTTTTATACTCCTTGTAAATACACTGTTGCAGCTGAAACAAGCCTGAACCATCTCCTCGAGTTAACATAGAAAGTGCGCTACTATTGATACTAATATGTGACAGTAATAATAGGTGGCATCAGTGCAAAGAAATTGAGAAAACGCGCTGTCACAGCCTTAGAGTATCTCAACATATAGAGTATCCCAATCTATACAGTGTCCGAACCTTTACGACACTCCTCTACGTTATTTTGAACCAAGTAAGTCATTTTTTCCACTGTGTATCGGTCGACGCGAAGAAGCCAAAAATATCTTTTGACTAAAGTTTTATCAGAGAGATTAACAGGGGTCAATCGTTGGCTAATCTTTCGCTTTCCCTCGTAAATGCCTCGATTAAACGATGATGAACTCATATTAGAGCAAGCAAGTCGATACCTCGATAAGGTCCTAATCGATAATTGTCGGTTGTTTGGTTGGTTAGTTGGTTGGCTGGTTGGCTGGTTGGCTGGTTGGCTGGTTGGCTGGTTGGCTGGCAGGCAGGCAGGTTGACTGACTAGCTGCCTGGGTATGCCTTGGTAGAAGACTACTGGGGTGAGAAAGGTTGGGTGCGAGGTGGGTGATAGTGGGTGGTATAGATTGAGCAAACAGTGCGTTTATAGTATGGAGCGAGCCTCTGAATTTTCTCCTCCCCGAAAACCGATCGAGTAGTCGATTTTCGATTACCAACTACATCACAAAGAAGACGATTCAAGTAGCGGTTTTTACTCCATCGACAACTGGTCCGCAAACCTTGTGCAAAGTCAGCGGGTGCATAAATTCAAAACTCGTAATATCATTTTTAACAATGAAATTTTAGATTCCAACGACTCTGGAAAATTAGGATTAGGAAAATATTAGGAACATTAGGTGATGTTATTTTAGTGATTTTTAACTTAACCTTGAGACATTTTTTAACATTCTGGTAACCCCCCGTCAAAATCTCATGTGGCACTGAAGCTGTCCTTCTTTTTTTAAATGTGAAATATACATAATGATATATAAATATTTGAAATATAAATAAAATAAATGAGTTTAAACTATTTGATACTAGTATGAGAATACTTACAATTAAATTGAAAAATTACAATTAAAATGAAAAATTTGTGGTAAAACGACAAAACGTACGAAAACAAATTGGAAGAAAAAGTTATTCACCCAAAAAAAAAGAGATCCAAATTTGTAATGATTTATTACATTCTGATCATTTATCATGAGAATGATGGATATTTTGCTTTATCCATAAAAAATAATATGAAAACCAAAATCCTATTCTTAACATAACAAGTAACAACGCGAGATAGAGAAAAATGTCTGAAAAAAGGATTGTAGTTTTTTGTTAA
Source organism: Acraspis erinacei (assembly GCA_035041075.1). NCBI lineage: Eukaryota > Metazoa > Arthropoda > Insecta > Hymenoptera > Cynipidae > Acraspis > Acraspis erinacei. The sequence continues at coordinate 4,064,374 of JAWWLR010000166.1, read as the reverse complement.
TTTTCAGGTGCTTCAGAAAATATACATTTACAAATGTCTCATAAATCGAGCGCGCAGCGCGAATATCATGATGAGAATGTGCACCTCAAAGCCTACAGAGTTTTGAGCAACTTAATCTTTACCTATACTTGGTTAAGTAGAAAATTCATAATACGAAGACGTATATAAATACTGTGATCTAAAAGAGATATTTTTGATAAAGTTTCATTTAAGCATTCCAAATACAAAGAATAAATATCCGAGCGCGAACGCGAGGTATATTGTTATCGAGCGCGAAGCGCGAGATTCAATATCCACGCGCCCTAGGCGCGCTGAAACTCGCGAGCGAAGCGAGCCGCGCGCGTTGAAAAATCATCTACTTTGGTTGAAAATTCGTTTTATTTTTAGTTGTAAATTAATTTTTTTAACTGAAAATTTAACTGATCAATTTTTGGTTAAAAATTTGTCTCTTGTAGTTGAAAATCCAATCATTTGCTTGAAACTTCATATTTTTTAGTTAGAAATTAAAGTAATTGGTTGAAAATTCATGTATTTTGTTGACCAGTCTTCTTTTTTGGTAGAAAATCCTATTGCCTAAGAAATCGAATTTTTGTTTGATCATCATTTTATTTCAAAATCATATCTTGTGTAAAATTTAATTATTTTGTTGAAAATATTTTTTTTTGGTTCAGAATGTATTTTTTTTGTATGAAAGTGTAACTATTCCGTAACTACTAAAAAAAGATCTTTTTTGGTTCAAAATTCCTGTCTTATAATGAAAATTCATAGTTTTGGTTGAATTCCACTTTTGTTAATTACAAATTATATTTTATTATTTTTTTAAACATTGAATATTACTTTTAAATATTTTTAATTCAAAATAACATTTGTCATATTATTAATGCACGTTAGTGACTTTTTTGGTTATAAATGACCAACTTTTAGTCACTTTTTTGTTTTTAAAAATGAAAGATTTTCACTTTTTTCAAGTAAATTACGTTGCGGCAGCTTTGAGAATAAAAAATTAAAAAGTTATAAATTTAATTGTGAAATTCTTTTCTTTCATTTATAAAAGATTCTATATTAAAAATGGTGCAAGATTAGAATTTAAATCTTAAAATATTAATGGTATTGGAAAATGTAAAATTATTCAGTTTAAAATCAACGAAAAGTTAGGGACTGTTGAAACTGAAGTTTTGCCGACACCCTAAGAATTAGTTTATTATTGCAGTCAAATTTCTGAAAGTATCAAAGTTTGAATTACATGAAATTTAGAAGCTTTGAAATTGAATAATAAAAGTTGATAACATTTAATTTTTTCTTATTTATTCTAATGTGCCTTCATATTTTGCAAAAGTTTATAGATAACAAAAAACTTATTCACGTACTGAATCAGATATAAATATAAATAGAGCTGTCTGTGAAACATCAGCTCCATTTTAGTGCAAATGCTGTTGAATTGACTCGATTCGAGTGAAAGTCAGTCTTCACGTTCGGCAGTTGCCTAAATTTTGCTAAAATTAAGCTCAAATACTGTGGAAGCAACTATAAATGAGCAGTAATTCAAATTTCTAATTATATTTGCTGTCTCCAAAAAAGTTTTCCTGACAATATTCAACTTGTTTTAAAGCCAAAATTAACCATTTTTAGAGGTCGAGAAATAACTCTCCAGAAGATCCCATGTTTTTTTACACGACTTTAAACAGTCATAATTCAAATCTTAACCTGGAAAGGGCCCCTAAAAACGTATTATGTCAAAGAGGACATATTCCTCCGCAAAAAAAAACTAATTTGAATGATTTCTCATCTGACCGATCCAATAACTGGCCTACTTTAAATGTTCTTGAATATTTCCTATCTGCCATAGGGTGGTTTCTCCGTGGGTCTACTCACTAAGAAATCTTAGATTGCTGTGCTTGTAATCTGAAGAGAACTCTTGGAGGAATTCTTGGAAATCTCTCAGCCATCTAGCATTCGTGAGAAATCTTTGAAATCTTTGGCACCAAGTTTGGCCGAGTCTTTAGAATCCCATGTGAGTTCTTCTTGTGAACAGGGTTCAGAAATCTAGGAACTCCCGGTAATCTGAACAACGATTTGGAAATCTCTATAGGAATTCATTACAGATTGCTACATTCACTATTTTAGGATTTCCCGATTTCGTAGTGAGCAGCCCCTTGGGTTTCCCCCAACTATAAGCCTAAATTGTCTGAAAATTGTGTTTGACACATTTATGAGGTAGTTTCAGTGTTTCCACTGGTTTTTTCATCAAGGGAAGATATACATGAAATAGAACGGTGGAAAATGAACAGCATGCGAAATTCGCAATTAGGCAGCTCGACGAATAATTAAAGAGCAAGAGCAAACGAACTACGCGGATTGATGCCGCTTGCAAAGCAAAGCAAAGCATATGGCGGATATCATGCGACGCGAGTTTACTCGGGCAGAGCAGGTTACCTGAGCTGACGTGTTGCACGAAAGCTCGTCACTTACGCAGATCCTGACAAGACACGCGTCCGATTGTTTAACCCGAAGCCAACATATGTTTCACCCCGTGACCATTGACACCCCCGAGCTATCGCAATTAACCCTCGGCCAAATCTAGCCCTCGATAGCTATCACTTGTAAAACCGTTTTATTGCTCTTGGGCTGTCTCTACTTTGACTTCACCACTTCCGTTACTGATTCAATTTTACTCTCATTTATTGTCATGGTTATAAAGGGGCACAATTTTATTGGGGTCTATCCGAGGGCAAACCTCGCATTCGTCACACTATTTCACACTTTTTTGTGCGATAACATTTTTTTGCTACTATTTTGTAATAAATTAGTCAAAAGTAGGCCTTATGCCCAAAAAGAGAGCTTCGTAGCCTATTAAGATGTTAATTAAGTCTCTTAAACCTCGGCCTCCAATACTTTCGCTTCCAACACTTGAGACTTCACTTTCCCTCCCTTCCTCAACTACTAACTCCACTACTTTCACCTCTTCTCTAGTTCCCTCTCTCCACACTTCCCCCTCTTTTCACTTCCCCAGCTAACATTCCCCTTCACAAACTTCCCTTCACCAACCCTCATTTCCCATCCTCTATTCTATTCACCCGTACTACCCTCATAGCCCAACCCTCAATTTTCCGACTCCCCCAGAACACACATTTTCTCTCACACCCCCGCCCCTCATTTCCCCTAATCCCCCTTTCCTCATTTCCCCTACTTCCCCCTTCTCGAATTTCCACTACTTGCCAGCTCCTTATTCTTTCTCTAATCGCCTACTTCACCTTGCCTTATTTCTTGTAACTTATCCTACTTCCCCACCCCTCATATCTCCTAACTTTCCCTACCACCTCCTTTTCGTTCACATCCCAAAGCTTCCCTCACTCAGTTCTCCTATTTATCCACCACTACTCCCACTCCCCTTATTTCCCCTAAATACCTTCACATAAATTCCCCATCCGTCGCTTACTCTACTTTCCCACTCCTAGTTTTCCCTTACTGTCCCACCCCTCATTTTTGCAACTTCCATAACCCTCATTTCTATCACTTTCCCACTCCACATGTCCCCTCATTCCCCCTACTGTTTGGTAAAAATTCATGTATATCTTTAAAAATTGATATCTTTTAGTAGAAAATTAATCTTCTTGGTTGAAAATTCAAATAATTGGTTGAAATTTGATGCAATTTGTTAAAAATTCAAAGTGTGATCGTTCTAGTTGAAAATTCATTAATTTGCTTGATTGCTAAATTTATTGTGAATCTCTTCGCCTAGAGTGATTGATAGAGGGAATTATCTTATCATATGAATTCCTTGATTTTCGCTAGTATAACGAGGCTAGAATCAAATGTGTTACGCTTACCTCGAAAGAGATTTGACCTAATTGTATAATAAAAATGAATTATTTTTTCCCTCAGAATGCAAGCGAAACCAAGAAAAATGTCGTGACCCATTCGTATAGTAATTTTTTTAATAAAATTACTTTCAAGTTAATAATTCAAGAGACAGGGATTAACTGCTTTAAAATCTTTAAAATCTTTTAAATACACCTGACTCTCGGTTTAGCCACTCGCGGTTTAGTAATCCCTAGAACTGCTGGCCCACACAGTTTCTCTACGCGCCGGGCGAGAGAGGGTTGCGACTCTTGTCTGAACAACTCTAACGGCGTAACATAAAGGCGCAGTGCGCAGGTACTCACATGCGGAGATAGCGCAACCTTATGCATTCCAATTGGAAGCGATTCAGACGGCCCTGACTGTTAACGTTTCGACACTCTCGTTTTAGAAATAAGGCTACCTGCAGGCAAACCCTGACACTGTGACTAAGCCGAGAGTCGGGTGTATTTCAAAATCCCAGGAAATCTTTTGAAATTTCTTGAAACCCCTTGAATACAATCTCATTTAGTCTCATGCAATACCTTACAATCCCTTGTGATTCCATGCAAATTATATAAAATATGAGGCGATTTTTATAACATTTTGATGCAATACCATGCAATCCCATCTCGATTGCTCTCTAGAAAGTTTCGTACAATCCATTCAATCTTTGTGAAATCTTGAGCGACCTCTATACGACCACCAACCTCTGTAAAATATTTTGTGACATCCTATGTAATTTTATACAAGCTCTTGTCATTTGAAATCATTTGAAATCTCATGAAATATTTTTCAGTCACTTATTTCTTGTTTTTTCGCATTCCCTAACATCTTTTGAAATCTATTTACGTTCCACGAATTTCCATTAAATTCTTTTAGACTACTTTAATTTCCTTGGATGTCTTTTAAAGTATCATGAAATCGCTTAAAATGTCTTGAAATCTTTTAAACTTAATTTCTGAAAATCTCTGAGTATCAGGAAATTCCTTAAAATCATTTAAAATCTATTAAAGTGTCATGAACTTTCATAAAATCTTTTGAAATTTCCTAAAATCTCATTCAATATTTGAATATGCTATGAAATCATATGAATGCTTTTAAAGTCATATACAAATCTTTTGAAATGATCTGATATCCTATCAGATACTTTAAAATCTTTCAAGTGCTTATAATCTTTTGAAATCCTATAAAATCTCTTCAAGTAACTTGAAATCATACAAAATCTCTTTAAATCTATTAACTTCCCATGAAATTCCAAAAAATGATTCAAAACCCTTTAAAATCTCTTAAAATATTTTAATATCCCATTAAATATCGAAAAAGCTTTCAAAATCCTGCGAAGTCTTTTTAAATCGTCTCATATTCTTTCAAATAATTGAAAATCTGTTAAAATTCCTTAAAATTTTTATTCCTAGTCTTTTTAAATTATCATGTAATCGCGATAAGCGTTCTATGAAGTTCCATAAAATCTTTTGAAAATTTTTAATCTCTTTTATTCTTTAAATATCCTATGAAATCCCATAAATGATTTTAATATCATGTAAAATCTTTTGAAATCACTTGAAGTCGATAACATTGACATCTTTATGGCTCATTTAATGTAGGTAATGACTGTTAAGCGAATATTAAAATAATTATTAGAAGTCAATTTTAAATTTAAAACTCAACACCTATAAAATAATTTTAATGCTTCCGATTTCCCTTGAATTCTTTACTATTACTTGCAATCCTATAAAACCCCTTCGCGACACTTGAGATCATTTAAAATCTCTTAAAATCTACTAGCGTCCCATTAAATCCCCTGAAATCTTTTATATCCTGTAAAATCCCTTGAAATCATCTGATATCCTATAAAATAATTCGATATTGTTTGAAATCGCATGGAATTCTTTGAAGAGTTTACAATAACTTAGAACCCTATAAAATCCCTTCAAATTTTCTTTAATTTTAATCTTAAAAAATTATACAAATTAGGCACCGTGTGCCTACTACATTCTCCTACTTCCATCGCTTCCCCTCCCTTCACCGAAACTAACTTCCCCTAACTTCACTTCTCTTTATTTTCCCTGCCGTCCCCTCACTTTCCCTCCTACATTTAAAAATAAAAAAGGAAATTTTTCAAATTTAAATTAATTTTTTTATACTTTAAAATGTTCTTTTGCTTTCTGTTTTTACTTTGAAAGTTTTTCGGAATCTTATCCAAATTTCCACATAATTGGATCTTATGAAAAAAATGAAAAAATTCTAACCATTTCAAATTATGTTTTCCGACATTTTTTTCATATAGTAATAACTATTGAATACTTGTTTCAAATATAAATTGTTGAAACTGTTTTTTGAAAACAAAAGAATTCAAAAGAATTATTTTTATTGGAAAGTTATTTATTTATATTAATTTATTTATTAAAAATTTATTATATGGGGTGTAGGGGAAGGAAAGGAAAATTTAGGTGGCAAAGTGAGTGGTGGGCAGGGGAAATAAAGAGAAGTGAAAGTAGGAGAAGTTAGTCTTGGAGAAGGTGGGGGAAGGGAGGGAAGGGGAAGAGAAACTAGGGAGGGTATGTGAGCGAGGGTCGGTAAAGGAGAATAGGCTGGGAAAGGGAGGGGGCAATGCGTGAAATTAGATAAAAAAGGGGAAGCGAGGCAGGGAGGAGAAGAGCCATCGTTTCCCCTCCCTCTCTCCCTCTGTGCCTCTGAAAAAAAATTCCATAAGATTAACCATTTTCTCAGATTTTTTTAAAATAAATATTTTCAAGATTAATCTGAAAAGATATGAAATAAAAAAAAAACTTTTTTTAAATTAGAATAAAAGAAGA
>JAWWLR010000166.1:3910483-3921278 GCA_035041075.1 Acraspis erinacei | reverse complement strand
GGAAAGACAGGAAAGGCCGAAAACATCGTTTCTCTCATCGAATCGAAACACCTGCGACACGCGCCACGCTCATTACTGAATTATTATTATGGCTTCCCATGTGCAGGTAAGTATCCCACATATTCGTCGCTTTGAGTCACATTCACACAACCTGTCAGGGATACCTATGTATAAAATATAAGCATACTCCACCCCGAGATAGGAAAGGTGAAGGGGGTAAGGGAACAAAAAAAAAATAAAAAAGGCGGAAGAGGGGGAGTGAAACTCAGTCTTAATGGTACTTGATTAGCGAACAATAAGACCACTGGCTGAGCCAGACTGCACTAGGAACCACATTGTGACTATCAGCTCACTTACATATTTATTTATTCCACTTCACAGTCATGCTAATGTTTCTGCATCTTAGAGAAGTATGAGGAGTTTCAATTCAACTTTACCGGAAATAACACTGAAAATGGATTTTTCTTGCTTTTGAGAAAGTTAAGAGAGAATTGGAAAGAACAAGTTCCTTTAACGATTCATCATTTAATAGGTCGGTTTTTAAATTGTTGGTCTTTAGAATTTTGTAGCTGATCAAAATTCAGTCTTGTGGGGATAGAAATTTGATTATCAAATTATTAAGAATTTTCTCAAGGGGCCGTTGATAAATTATGTAAAGTATTTTGGTGGGGGTTTGGGGGGGGGGGTAGCGATTTTTCTATGCTCCTTTTGTTAACATTAAATGTAATAATCATAAATTCATGAAATAATAATAAATGAATGAATATAGAAGGGGTCATCCATAAATTACGTAGGGTGTTTTTCAATTCAGTAATTTTTTGTAAAACTAATCCTTTTTGGTTGAAGCTTCTGTTTTGGTAAAAATTCATCTTTTTGGCTTAAAAATGCAACAATATAATTGACATTTTTTTCTTTCTTAAATAAAAAATATGTTTGATTAAAAATGCAACTATTTTGTTAAACATTTGTCTTCTTTAAATTAATCTCTTCTACTAGAAATTTGAGATTTTTGGTTAAAAATGCAACTGCCTGGTTAAAAGTTGAACTTTTTCGGCTGAAAATTAACTTTTTTGTTGAAAATTCGCATTTTCGGGTTGAAAATTCAACTATTTTGTCGAACATCCGTATTTTGTGATCACATATTTAATTATTTTTGTAGAGGATTAGACTATTTGGTCGGAAGTTGAACTTCTTTGTTAAAAATTAATTTTGTTCCACAATAATTTAATTTTCAATCAAAAATATGAATTTTCCACAAAAAAGGTGATTTGCGATTCAACAGTTGAATTTTCTACAATATTTATGAGTTTTCAACCAAAAAGAATGCATTTTTTACAAAGTAGTTCAACTTCAAGCCAAATGGTTGAGTTTTCAACCAGAAAATTAGAAAATTACTGATTAATTTCCAATGAAGTAGTTGAATTTTTAACCAGAGAGGACGAATTTTCAATCAAGAGGATTAATTTTCTACAAAAAGAAATTCAACAATGTACATCAATTTTTAACAAAAAAAAAGATCCATTTTCAACCAAAAATGAAATAGTTACATTTTAGTAAAGAAAATTATTGATAAAAAAAATAATTTTTAGCAAAATATTTAAATCTTCAACCAAAGAGATGAATTTTCCAATAAAATGATAAATATTCAATAAAAAAAATCCAAGAAAAAAGGTCAACATTTAACCAAGGAGTTGAGTTGTCGGGGAGGGTTAAAGATTTTTCTATTCGGTTGTTCTTAATATTGAATGTAATGATCATGAATTCATGAAATAATAATAAATGAATAAATATATAGAGGGTCATTGACAAATTACGTAAGGTGGTTTTCAGTTTAGTATGTTTTTTAAACTCATCCTTTTTAGTTGAAACTTCTGTTTTATTAAAAATTCATATTTTTGGCTTAAAAATGCAACAATATAATTGACAATTTTTTTCTTTCTTGAAAAAACAAGTTGTTTGTCTGAAAATTCAACTATTTTATTAAACATTCGTTTTTTTAATCAATCTCTTCTTATAGAAATTTAATACTTTCTGGTTAAATATACAACTGTCTGATCAAAAGTTTAACTATTTCGGTTGAAAATTAACTTTTTATTCAAATTCGCATTTTCGGTTTGGAAATATACGTATTTTGTCTCAAAGAATCAATAATTCCGTAGATATGTTAACTAGTTGGTCAGAAGTTGAACTAATTTGTTAAAAATTGATTTTTGCAAGTTTAAAATTTATTTATTTTGTTAAAAAGTTAACTATTTTGCTAAAAATCCTATTTTAGGTTGCAGATGAAACTTCTTGGTTGAGATTTAAAACTACTGTACTGAAATCTCATTTTTTTATATAAATCATAATTTTTGTTGAAAATTCATCACTTTGATTAAAAGTTCAATTATTTGAGGCTTCTTACTCTCAATGTATTAACAATATTCACATTACTGTTCGTATTTTTTATTTGAAAATATTTGAAAAATGCTAAAAAACTAATTCTTTAAGTTTCAATTTGTAACATGAATGATGCAAAATTGAAAGCCTGTTTTCAAATCTTTAAGCATTCAAAGTTTTGGTGTTTACAATTTTTTAATTTTTAACTTAAAGACTTATTCTGAAAAGTTTATTTTAATCCCGGACAATATCGAGAATTTTGCATGCATTTTCGTTGTTCTTTTATTTAAAAGTTCTTGACCTAAAATTCGATTCAAGTGCTTATAATCTGAAAATTAATCTAAAAATTTTGCTGCTAGTTTCCCGATTTAAATTTGGACAGACCGCAAATTTTTCTTGTTTTTCAAAAAATCATTTGTCTGGACGAACCGTACAATTTCGAATTTTTCAAATTCCGAAATTAAGCTTAAAACTCCCGGACGATATTCATGGTGATAAAATGTTCAAAAAATGATTACGATATTTTAAAAATGTCAAGCGTGGTACATTACAAGTTTCTAACTTAAAAATGCTGTAATTTTAACATTTTTTTAATTTGATAAAAATTGTAATCTTTTTAATATCTAAACTTTTTGAAAAATTTAATTTTGGTTCACTTCTAAAATAAAAGCGATAAATTATATCAATTTCGAAATCAATGTATTTTTTATATTTATTTCTCTATTAAAAATGTATGTTTCCATTGAAAGAAATGCAAATGTAGAGAATAGGTCATTCACATGAAATCCTTGAATTGTCGAGTCCCCACCTCCTACGTGTTAAAATGTGAAAATAACATTTATTATCTTGCTCGAAAGGAAAAAAAATTTACAAGGTAATTTACAGCGTCGATTGCGTCTAAGGTTATACGCTTTCGTACCATTCATACTTGAATATTATTGTCAGAAGGCATTCGTAATCTTTTTTTTTTATATTTATTTACACTTCACAAAAGATACAGACAGGTATATAATTCCAAATTCTGCTGAGATTATCCTAATTTGAATTGATCTAATGGATCAACAAATTTTAGATTTAATTACCCCTTCTCAACTCTTTCATTTCCTTTATTATTTGAAAATAAAAATGAATGAAACTCCTAATAGCACTTTGAATTCTTGTCGCCACAAAAAGTACATCCGAACATTCATCAGTCTTTTATTTGCGTATTATTTATTATTCTCGGTTTTTTATCTATGAGAAGCAAATGCGTGCTTCTGTAAATCAACACCAAGGACAATCTGCTAAATGGAAAAACCTTAAGAAAGACGTTTTCTGATAATATCTTTTAATTACTCAAGTAAGGAGCATCCAAGTCAATATTGAAAAATTATATCAATTTTTATCTTTTATTTACGTATTACGTAGCTTCGATATTCAATATCGAAAACACGAGCACAATATTTCCGCGTGGAGCTACATTTATGATTAATTTAATTCCATCTAAGAAACATTTGTATTTAACTCCTTGTTTTTTTGACGGGTTTTTCATGAAAAACATTAATAATGATTTAATGATTTAATATAAGTCCAATATTTTACCCCCTGTAACTTATCCCCCCCTCCATTACCTAACGTTTCTCTCAGAACCCCACGTAACTCATGGCCCCGTAACTCATGGCCCCAGCTATCTTAAGGGATCCAACCTATTCCACTGGACTCCAGATACCCCACAGGACCCCTCTATCCCATGGACAAAAACCTATCCCACTGGATCCCACCTATGCCTAAGGACTCACCTACTCCACCTCATCCAACCTATTGCCCACCACCCCACCTATCCCAAGGGATCCACATATTCCACTGGATTCCATATAATCTACATCCACTACAACTAACCCTTCCTAAATGTGCCCTCTATACTACTTGAGTCAATTTATCTGACTGAGCCCCGTCCATCCCTTTGGAGCTTATCTAATCTATGGTATCAGGATCCCATCTCTCTCAAGCTACCCATGCTAACCCACTGGAACCTAGCTGCCCCACAATACCCCCCTATCCCAAAAAACCCCTCTATCTCATAGGGGAAAAATATTCGATTAGACCCCACTTATGCCTCGGGATCTCGCCTAACCTAGCTCACCCAACCTTTCGCTCACCACCCCGCCTTATCAAGAGGCCCAACCTATCCCAACGGACCACAAGGTATCTGATATTATACCTCTATCCCACGGGACCCAACTTATCTCACTTGCTCTCCTTCTCACTCGCCACCCCACCTATCCCACGGGAACTCATCTAACCCATCCGACCTAACCTATCACTCAGGGCCCCAGCTATCCCCAAAAAACTCCCTATCCTCCCTTACTCCACATAACCTATAGAACACATACATATCTCATCGGACCTGACCTATCCCTTGGAACCCAAAATTTTCCATGGGATCTACATCACGCCCGGACCCCCAGCTATCCCACCGGTTCCTTATTTTTAAAACTTCTCATATATTCCACGGCAGCTTACCTATCCCACGTTGCTCCACCTGCCAATCGGGAACTCCTCCGATCCGCAGAACCTAACTTGTCCTTTATCACCCCAGCTAATCAAAGGGGTCCTTCTATCACACTGAACCCCACAGGACTCACGAAATAAAATCTATCCTACTGCACCCAACCTATTTTACTGAACCTGAATTATTCCATGGAAGTTTCTACCCCAAAGTACCCCGTTATCCCACGTGATCCAAACTATTTGACTGGATTCCAACTTTTCCTCGAGAAGTCACCTAACCCAACCAACCCAACCTATCACTCAGGGCTCAAGCTATCCCAAAGAACCACCCTATCTCTCCTAACCCACATAACTCACAGAACACAATCGTATCCCACCGGACCTGATCAATCCCTTGGGACCCAACCTTTTCCATGGTATCCACATTACACCCGGACCGACAGCTATCCAACCGGATCCTTATTTCCAAAACTTCCCATATATGCCAAGCGCGCTTACCTATCCCACTTGACTCCACCTACCCATCGGGAACTCTTCCTATCCGCAGAAACTAACTTATCATTTATCACTTTATCTAATACAAGGGACCCTTCTATCACACTGAACCCTACATAACCCACGACATACAATCTATCCTACTATACCTTTTCACTGAATCAATTGTCCGAATTTTCAACGAACAAGATTAGTTTTCTACCCAAACAGATGAATTTTCAACAAAATACGTAAATTTTCTACTAGAAAATTTAATTTTCAAGTTTTAATGAAAACATTTTCAACTAAAAGCCGAATTTAAAATTCGAATGTTTTAGTAAACAGTTTGATTTTAAGCTGAAAAGAAGAATTACCAACGAAAAAGTTAATTTTCAATAAAGAAAGATGAATTTTCAAAGAAATAGTTAAATTTTTAACTAAGGAGGATACATTTCAACCAAAAATAGAATTGTTAAGTTCTAAGTTTAAAAAAATAATCTTGATCAACAACAAAAATAATTTTTAACTATTTGAGTTCAATATGAAAAGTCAAATTTTTAACAAAATAGCTGAATTTCCAAACAAACAAATATTTTTCAACCAAATAGTTTAATCATTTATCAAATTCTTAAGTTTACAAACCAAAAAGACGAATTTGCTTACAAAACAGTTGAATTTTTAACAAAAATTTTAATTTACGGCCAAATATTTGAATTTTCAACACATAATGAAAAAAATTGAACCAAAAATGGAATTAAAAATTCGAATGTTTTAAAACAATCAAACTTTCTTCAATTTAAAAATTTCTAGTACAATGTTCTAAGCAATTTTGCGGATGTGTGTGTTGGCGTTTGTTTGTGCGGATGTGTGTGTGTGTGGATGTCGAACATTTTTTGTGAACACGATAACTTGAAAACAGTTGCAGATAAATTGATGAAATTTCTAGAACTTATTTTCATCACTTTATATCTTGAAACTGCCTGAAGGATTTTTTTTAAATTATTGAATTTGTTTAACACTTATTAATATTTAAAAAATCGTATTTTTATAGTAAAACTTTTTTCGTTCATATAAGTCAAAGTTGATTCAACAATATAAAAAAATTCCTTGGTTAAAAACGAATCGATTGACCTATAATATTAATACACTTGATCAAAGAGTAAGGAAGTTATCGTCAGTTATATTATATTTATAATCGATTTTTATCGTAAAAATTTCCTCATTCCCATAATTTAAAGTTTATTTGAGAATAGAAAAGACGTGCTGATTCGATACGAATCGATTGATATATAATATTAATATACTTTGTTGAAGAGTAAGGAAATTATGCTTATTCGTAATATTTTAACCATCCCTTTTAAATAGAAAAACGTTGTCATCGACATAAATCAAATTTAATGTATGAATATGAAAAGACGTTTTGATTATGAATGTTCAAATAAAACAATTCTGACAGAGACTGAGAGAGATTGCAATAGTATTAATTTTTTAATTTGTTAAACGTTGGTATTAGTTCTTTTAATTGAAATATTAATCTTAACTTATATTAACTTAGCATGAAGCTGGGAAAGGGATAGGGTATGACATAATTTCTCCCTTCCATTTTCCAGCTCGAACCATTACCAGTTTGAATACAAAAGTACAAACAGTGAATTATTTTGCAAAATAGCACTAATGCTAATAATTATCGAATACGTGTGACTTGGGGTCAATCTAGGGTTAGAGGTGTGTCAAGGGTCGAAGGACAAAGACTGAACTAACGTTGGACTTGTGTCGAACAAATTAGGAATTTTATTGTCACGGGGGTGTCTCGGTTATACTGGCATCAAGTGATATATTATGGGACAAAGTTTACTCAAAGCACGTATAGAATTCTAATACGAGCCTCCATGGCCCACTTTTCAAATTGCCTAACGTTATTTCACTCCTAAGGCACACAATTACAAGAATTCGTTTCAAAGTTTGAAAGTATCAGTTCCTGCCAATTATAGCCCCTCGTTCTATTGACCGGTAGGGTGACCCACAGTACCGAATATTATTTTTTTGATCGCTCAACTCTTAATCCTGTGTTATTTGTTGGAAAAAATTGCCGAATTTTATTTTATTAAGAAAAAAGTTAAACCATGGACGTGAAAAACTGCCCATAAAAGGGGCTGAAATATATTGTGCATTTTGAAGATTCTTTGAATCTTTTAGTACTTGCATAAGTTGAAAAGTTCTAAATGATTTGAATTTTTTGTCCTCAAAATTTGCTACTAAGTTTTGAGTTTCCTGTCAAAAACGTACTCTTTTATATAAATTAATGTTAATTAAAAGCTTTATGGACGACGGCTTAAACCCTATTTTACCCTATTTTACCCTATCGACCACTGCCAAAAATCTCGACTCTTTCGAAATTATCTTTTATTACCTATTGTTATAAAACTTGCCACAAAATATTTAAATTTCTAATAAAGTATTTCAGTAATTTTTACCCAAAAATTAATTAGAACTTTATTGCAAAGTTTAGCTGAATCGGATTTAGAAGATAAATCAAATTTTTTAAACTTTTATTTGTACTTTTTGTCGGAAATTGGTTTTTTACTGAAACTGCTTTCTGAAACTGGTATTGTGGAATTTCTTGTACGAAGACACTGCAGATCAAAAGTTTTATCTACTCTTTATCAGTTCTGAGATAAAATTTAGTCACGCGTTCGTTCTTCTCTGACTTTCTCCACAAATCTTTAAAAGACTTTTAAACGCTACTAAATTAAAAAAATAGAAATAAATATTCGAGGGGTGGACCATTCTCCGTTTGCGTATACGAGAAATATATTTTCAAAAAATACTTCTGAATAATTGTGATACTGGGGAATATTTTGGAATATTTTAAAATATATTACAATACTAATCACGCAATACTCTCAAGAATTTGGTCTCAGGCAGAATAAAAGTAATTACTAGAGTCATGGGACTTTTTAAAAATATTAATAAGATGAAATATATGGGGCTGTTTGGGAATACTCGAGAATATAGGGTAATACTTCAAAATAATTTTTATTTTTATTTTTAAAAATAAGGAAATTTATCATACCAATCCCTTTTCCAGGTCAGAATTTGTTTAAATAAAAAAATGGACGAATTATTGCTAGAATAAAAAAATTCTTCTCCAAATGTGATAAAACGAGATTTACTATATTTCTGAATTATGATAAAAAAAATTTGCAAAGAATTATAATAAAAAAGGTTATAAAGAATTATAATTTAGACTTTCGAGAGAGAATTTCCGTAAAAAAATATAATTTTTACTTTGCAAGAGAGGATTTCCGATTAAAAAAAAAACTCATTTTCAACCAGTTGAATTTAACTAAAAATGACGAATTTTTGCAAAATAGTTAAGTCCTTAACCTAACTACAATTTTCAACACAATACGTGAATTTTCGACTTCAAAGTTGAATTTTGAACTTTTAATGAAAAAATCTTCATAAAAGAATAATTTTCAATGAAGAAAGATGAATTTTCAAAGAAATAGTTGAATTTTTAACTGGAAAATATACATTTTCGACCAAAAATGGAATCATCAAATTTTAAGTTTAAAAAACTAATCTTCAGCAACAAAAAAACAACTAATTTTCAACTAGTTGAATTCAATATAAAAAGTCAAATTTTTAACAAACAAGATTATTTTTCTACTAAATAGTTGAATATTAAATTTATAATTTAAAAATTTTCAACTCACATGAAAACAATTTTAACCAAAAATCGAATTAAAAATTCGATTGTTTTAAAGCAAAGTTTGGCTCTTAAGCTAAAAAACAAGAGTTTTAATCAAGAAAGTTAATTTTCAACAAAAAAGATGGATTTTAAACCCAGCAAAATTAATTTATAACCAAAAATCGAATCTTTAAATTTTAAGTTTAAAAAACTAATTTCCTTAAAGAATAAATGGATTTTCAACCACTTAAATTCAATAAAAAATACGAATTTTAAACAAAATAGTTGAATCCTCAGCCAAAAAGATGAATTTTCAACATTCATTTTCATCAAATTCATCAAAAAGATGAGTTTTCTACAAAATAGTGGATTTTTAATCTCGAAAATATTAATTTCAACTAAAATTATGAATATTCTGAAAAAATGGGGTTTTTACAAAGTAGTTAAGTTTTCAACCAAATAATTAAATTTTCAACCAAAGATTGGAATTTTTAAACACAAGAGGTTGCAAACCAAAAATATAATGGTAGTCTTTTCAAGCAAAAAATTAATTTTTAATCAAAAGTATTTGGGGTTTTTATCAATTAATCATTATTATCTATTTATTTAATTAAATCATAAATTAAATTAAAATTTAAGCGAAAGACAAGGAAAGGGTAAGTTTCTTGATAATAGGAAAAGAAGAGAATTCTCGAAATCTAAAAAAGGGGAAAAGAGTTTTACGGCCGGCCCCGAATCTGCCCGAGCAGAAATTCCAATATGGATGTGATCGCGGCCAGATCAGGCAGAATTTGGCCCAAATCGGGCTATCTAGATGGGACCAGACTCGAAATGAAACGCGACCCGATCGGATTCCAAGTGCAGCGCCTAGAAATAACCCAGTCTGGCCCCGGTCTGGCCCCGCCTAGTCGCACATTCAATTTATTTTTATTATTCTAAATTAAAAGGTTTTTTTTTTAAATAAATTAATATTAAAATCGTAGATATCACCTCTTAAACTAAAATTTGAGAATATGGAAATCATATTATCAAACAGATCACGATATAAAAATATTGGAATATGTAAGATTAGAAACAAAATATTTTTCAAACAACTTTTTTTGGAGCAAACGGAAAAAGTCGAATGACGCAATATAACAGCCCACATTTGTATATGATAAACAATTTAAGGATTTTGCAATCTATTTTTTCTCCTACTTTCTATATTGAACTTAAATGTAATAAGTTACTTTGAAAGAAGCGTATTATAATGTGGCACTGACTCTTTAAGTTATTTTGACAAAATCGAATAAGAAGGTTCTATTGATATATCGATTATATCAAATCGCCTAAATATACGTGAAAATAAATGGTTTTATAACGTCACTGTTGATCTAGTTCGTTGTCACATTCAACACAGTACAGCCTGCCGTAGTTCCAGTACTGAATGTCTGTGCTGGGCCAGTACTATGCCAATACTGGATTTTAATGCCTGACGGTACTGGCGTGTCAGTACTAGCGCAGTACTGGGACAGTACTGGGGCAGAACTGGAAAGCCACTTGCATACTAAAATGCCGTTGTTTACCCCGAAACCGAAAAAATGCTGAAAAATAGTTATTTGTGGTAATATTGCTCATTTTCCATATTCTGACGACTTACACAGGCCGACAAAATTTGACAAAAGTCAAAAGCCAGAAAGCCGACCAAACATTTCCGAAGGATTTTGATGCGCTGAATCCGAATCCGAACTCAAAATTGCTCCTGTACGTCAGGTTTTC
>JAWWLR010000166.1:3855385-3868423 GCA_035041075.1 Acraspis erinacei | reverse complement strand
AAATTCGGGACGACTAGCCCAGCTAATAAAACATATTCGACTAGTCGTCCCGAATTTCGGGATGACGAGACACTGCGAAATATTAAAATTTTCAACCAAATAAATCAATTTTAAACGAAGGTGATAATTATTCAACCAAAAAAAATGAATTTTCAATAAAGTAGTTCAACTTTCAACTAATCAGTTAAATTTTTTCATGACAATAGTTAAATTTTCAAACAAAAAAATAAATTTTTAAATAAAATGATGCAACTTTAACCAGAAAAATAAAATCTACCAAGTAGTTTGACTTTTCAACTACCAAATGATTATTTTCTACCAAACAGTTGCATTAAAAAAAAAAATGAAATTTGTACCAAAAGAGATGAATTTTCAAGGATCACCTGACAAATCGTGAAAAATAAAATTCCCGTCAATAGAAAATTTCCAAAGATGAAAATATTCGAAATATAATATTCTCGGAATCAAAAGTGGCCGACAAATAAAAATTCTGACTAATTAAATTCTCGATAGTTTATGATATTTCCGAATTGAAAAATTAGCTATTTGAAAAATTTCCGGTAGTACAAAATTCCCGAAATAAAATTGCTGACATCATCAAATATCCGGCACTGTAAAAGTGACAGTCATTATGGAATTTACATACCAGGAAGTGAATTTAGAGGGGACACTTTATAATGTCATAATTTGTACAAAATCTCTGGAAAAATACCTAATATTGTTAAATGGTGAGTTATTTTATTTGTATGATTTAATATGCATATCAGCGGCAGTAGATATGTCTGAATTTCGAGGAATATACTAAATTATAGAATTGGGATATCTTGGGTACATCATATTGGCACATAAAATTGGGATATCGAAGGGATATCCTTGGCATACAAAATTGGTATATCCTTGACATATAAAATTGGGATATGTTAGGGACATCCTTTGCATTCAAAATTTGGATATGTATGATAATATCCGTAATATCCCTAATTCGATAAACATATTTATTATTTTATTGATTATTTATTATTAAAATAATTGTTTAATTATTTAGATTTGGACATTTTATTGTATCGGCAATTTAATAGTGTCGGATGTTTGATAATTTCGGCAATTTCCTTTTTCTTGACTTTTTAATTCGAATTGTTTTTTAATTTGTAAGTGAAAGTGGTGAAATTGGTTGTTTACAAATATTTAAATAATTAATTTTTTTTAACTTTTTAAATTAAAATTGTTCAAAATGATAGCATTCTTAACATTAACAAATTTATCAAGTTAAAATTGAAAACAACTATTTTATGAAAATATTATGTATCATATTTTGGGTTCAGAATTCACCTCTTTTTGTAAGAATTTATAATAAACGAGCGCATGGCTGAAGGGTGGGGATGCACGCAAGATGTTAGGTGGGGATAAAGGCTCGAACCTTGTCCAGAAACGGATCATCATGTTTGTTACAGAGTCCCAAATTCAAAATAATAAGAAAAAATCAAAGTACATTATTTTACAAAAATTAAAAAATATAAATGAAAACCACTAATATAAATCCACATAAATTAAAATAGAATTGAGCCAAAAACCATTTCTTAACTCAAAATTTATTTAAAACTCCTCTCAATCCTTTACGTTTCGATACAATGCGTGCCTTTTTCAAAAGGTTTTAACCTGAATAATTATATTTTTACAATTAGTGATATTAAGAAGAACAATCATGATAAATAATTACGTAACATAATATACATTTACCTGAGTTATCAAGGTTTGAATAAATAAAATACACCAGATTAATGTCGTAGAGTAAAACAAAAATAAAAAACCATGTCATTGGAAATTTTCCAGGCAACATTTTTTTCAGAAGTCAAATTTAAAAAAACAATAAAAATAGGTTATAATAAACTCTCCAAAAATAAATGAGACTTTAATAAATTAATGACTACATTTTAAAGAAATTAAAAATGAATTTTTATTTAAATGATTGAAACCTTTGGAAAATCATTTAAATCTGTCAAATCTTTTAAACCTATCCGAAATCTTTGCAAATCCTTGACAATCTTTGTGATATATTTGGGAACTCATTGAAATCTTTGTGAAATCGTTGAAAATCTTGGCGCAATCTTTCAAATATATCATAAGCACTTGATAAAATTTTTTAAATGATTGAAATCTTTGGAGTCATTGTTATATTTTTAAAATTGTTCAAATCTTTGGAAAATCGTTGAAGTCTTTGTGAAATATTTTTAAACTATCCGAAATCTTTTGCGAAATCTTTGAAATCTTTAGAAAATAATTAAAATCTTTATAAAATCTTTAAAATTATTGACAAATATTTGATAATATTTTTAAAAAATTTTAAATCTTACAAACATTTCTTAAGTCTTTGGGAAATCATTGACATTTTTTAAAAGTCTTGGCGGAATTTGGAAATATTTTTTATATTTTTGAAACATTTGTAAAACTAATGAAATCTTTGTGAAATCATTGAGAGATCATTTATGCCTTTGTGAAATCTTTTAAATCTATCCGAAATCTTTGCAAAATATTTTTAAAACTTATTTGAAATATATGGTAATATTTGTAAAAATGGTTGAAATTTTTGTAAAATCTTTGCGAAATATTTAAAATCTTTGGAAAATCATTTAAATTCCTTTGAAAATATTTTCGAACTACTTGGAAATCTTTGCGAAATCATTGAAGTCTTTGGGAAATGTTTCTAAAATCCTTGGAAGTCTTTGAAATATTTTTGAAACATTTGTGAAATTATTCAAATCTTTTTGAAATAATTAGGAAATGATTTTTTATTTCATATTTGAAAAATGATTGAAATCGCTGTGAAATCTTTGCAAAATCATTGAAATCTTTGTGAAATCATGTAAATCTATCCGAAATCTTTGCGAAATAATCAAAATCTTTACGAATTCTTTGAAATCTTTTGAAATCTGAAATATTTTTGAAATATTTGTGAAATTTTAAAAATCTTTATGAAATCATTGGAAATTTATTTATTCCTTTGCGAAATTTTTTTAAGTTATCGAAAACTTTTTTGAAATCTTTGCGAAATATATGGTAATATTTGTAAAAATAATTAAAATTTGTCTGAAATATTTGGAAAATCGTTGAAATTCTTATGACATTTAGATATATCTGTAATCTTTGCGACATTTTTTTAATCTTTGGGAAATCATTCTAAACTTATTTCCAAAATCTTTCTGAAATCTTTTCGAAATATTAGAAATGTATTAAAAATATTTGTGAAATTATTGAGTTCTTTGTGAAATCTTTGGGAAATAATTAATGTCTTTTTGAAATATTTTAAATGTTTCAAGCCATTGATATCTATGGGAAATCATTGAAATCTTTTTGAAATTTTTGGAAATCTTTGCGAAGAAATCTTTGAAATTTAGGAAATGTTTGTTAATATTTGTGAAATTATTGAAATTTTTGGGAAATCACGATTTTGTAATATTTGTGAAACTATTAAAATTTTTGCGAAATTATTTGCATAAATAAATATTTAATTAGTTAGAAATCCTTGCTAATTGGTGCTATAATGTATATCGTATATGAGTTCGCATTCATGTGTGTACACTTCCTGTGTATTTAATATATATCATTTGTATATAGATATATATATAATCAGAAAAATACTGTGTAAAGATACACTGCGAAGTTCCTGATGGACACACGCTCGCTCTTAAATAAACGAATATGTTTGCTGACAAATATAATAATTGGCTCATAATTTCCGACGCTAATTTCTCCGGAAAATTTCGCTAAAAAGGCAATTTGAACTAATTCAGGGAAACAAACGCTGGTAGCAAAGCGAGTGTAAGACTCTAAGGGTTAATGGGAAACTAAGTGACTGGTTCGATATTATGCAAGATGCTAGAAAAGGATGCGTTATTTCCGTATGGCTATTTATTATATTCATGGACAATTGTCTAAGAATGGCCCTCTTCGACAAAGACGGTGTGGATCTCAAGACAGTTAGGATACGTGAGTTAGCGTTCGCTGGACCTATTAAGAAGGTAGATTTTTCCCAAAATATATTGAATTTTCAAAAAATAGTTAAATTTTCAATTAAAAAAAAATTCTACTAAAAGAGATGAATTTTCGAACCCAAAAAAGCGAATTTTCAACCGAAAAAGACGAATTTTCAACAACAAAACTATTTCTTAACTAAACTAATGCATGAACAAAGAAACAGTTGAATTACTGAGCAAAAAATACGAGTTTTTTTACAAGGCACCTAAGCTTTTTAATAATTAAATTTTTAACAAAACAGTTAAATTTTCGACCTAAAATATACAATTTCAATAAAATGGTCGATTTTTTTAAAATAAAAAAGATTAAATTTAACCAAGAACAGTTGAATTTTTAAGCCCAGAAGACCATTTTTCTAGAAACATCTTGAATTTCAACCCGAAATGTTGAATTTTTAATAAAAAATTTTGTTTTCACCCAAGAAAGATGATTTTTAATACAATAAAAAGAAATAAATCGTCAAATTTTTAACCCGAAATAATTATTTTGCAATAAAAAGTTAATTTTCTACTAAATAATTTAATTTCTGACGAAATAGTTGTATTTTCAAACAAAAATATGATCTTAAAAGGAAAAAGTTAGTTTTCAAGCAAATAATTTTATTTGCTATCAAATTGTGGAAATTTTAAGCCAAAAAGACCAATTATCTACAAAATAGTTTGAATTTAAACCTGAAAATATGATTTTTTAACAAAAAAGTTAATTTCCTACAATATAGTTAAATTTTCATAGAATAGTTTAGTGTTAACGAAATAGTAGAATTACCAACCATAACTATGAATTTTTAATGAAAAGTTAATTTTAAACCAAATATTTCCATTTTTTACCCAACTGTTGAATGTTCAAACCAAAAAGAGGAATTTTTTGCAAAACAGTTGAATATTCGGCCTAAAAATTTGAAAAAAATGATGTATCTTGAATAAGA
Source organism: Acraspis erinacei (assembly GCA_035041075.1). NCBI lineage: Eukaryota > Metazoa > Arthropoda > Insecta > Hymenoptera > Cynipidae > Acraspis > Acraspis erinacei. The sequence continues at coordinate 3,863,466 of JAWWLR010000166.1, read as the reverse complement.
AATTAATTTTTTATAAGTAGTTTAACTTTGGGACACGTATTTGATTTTTAAATCAAAATATATTTGTATTAAAAATAAAACAGACGAATTTCACAAAAAAGCGAATTTTAGGGGAAAAAAACTCTTTGAGCCCTCAACCAAAATAAATTAACTTACAAACAGTTGCATTTTTTATCAGAAGGGATAAATTAACTTTAAAAAATATGACTTTTTAACAAAAAAATGCATTCGTAACCAAATAAATGGTTTTGCAAAAAATAAATTAATTCTCAACTAGAAAGGATAAAATTTCAATTAAAAATATGAATTCTTAACAAAAAATGGAATATAGTTACATTTTCAACCAAATAATTTAATTTTCAACCAAAAGGATGAATATGAAACTTGAATAAAAAATCTTTTTATAAAAATGAATTTTCAATAAAAGAGTTCAACATTCACCCCATATAACGATTTTTCTAACCAAGATGATTAATTTTATAAAAGCGGAATAGTAAAACATTTGCAACAAAAGATATGAATCTTCAATCAAAAAAATAAGTTTTTAACAGAGAAGTTCAAGTTTTAACCAAATTTAAATTTTTGACCAAAAAATATGAATATTCAAAACAAATATTTGCATTTGGTACAGAACAATACAATTTTCAACCGAATGCTAGAATTTTAAACCAAACGAGTTGAATTCATAATGGTAGGACTTTTAATATATAAATAATTGGATTTTCTTATTGCATGCTATTAATTCAGTTCGCATTTAAACGATAAAAGGAGAAAAAGAAACAAAAGGGTAATTTTCTTGAAAACAGGAGGAGAAAGCATAATTCATTAAGGAATGAGGAAATAGGGAAATAGGGGAAAGAGTGTCAAGTCTAAAATATAAAAGTGTTTTTTTTTAACTTACCAAGTAATTATTAAATCTTACCGTTATGTCCACTGACCCCATCACCCTATTACCAAACCTAGTTTTTGGTGTGCCCCTCCCCCACCTCTCCCCAAATTTTTAAACGGTCACTTGCCCAATTATGCAATTAAAAAAATGTTGTTTTTTTTTCAAATTGAAATTCGCCTTTCACAAGAGCCTTACATTTCTCACGAAAAAATTGTTGAAATAAAGCATTCAATACTTGAAATGATAACTCGAATCAGGGGTTGGGAAATATTTCGGCAACCCTCTGCTAATTTGAAACCATCCCTAGAGAGTTTGAGAGAATAAGACACAGAGAGACAGAAAGTGTTCCACGACAGACGGGATGCAGTTAGTGTAAACAATGGCCTCTCCTTTTAGAGGAAACGTTGGCGTGGGTGGATATGATCACAGATGCACACATTGAAAATTGACGAGTTTGATCGTGTGGGAATCTGAATGTACGTGTAGTTACAAGTACACACTCGTAAATTCTTTCATGTGAGTGAGGTGCTTATTGGGTCCACAGGGAAGCTGCAGAGCGCAGAAACAACCCTCTAGTCAAACATCGCAACATCAATCAGCACCAGTCACTCGATCGTGGGGCATTGGCACCAACATACCGATATTGCCTACATTTAGATTCTTTCCTACTCAAAATTCCTACAATTTTATAAACGCATAGAATTGACAATATTATTATTTTTATTATTATTTTATTTTATAGTAAACATTAGGGTTTGTCGAAAAAATAAAATGTTAAAAATTGAAAATGGAACTTTGTGGGAAAGTAGCGTATAAGGACCCTGCAACGTTAGTTTCAAAAGATTCTTATTTTCGTAATTTTGATATTTTTGTGGATGCCAATTTCTTTACATTTCTGGGGGCCTTAACTTACTCCCCAAATCATTATAAATTATTATTTTCGGTCCAGGCAGGGATTATTAATGTTTAGTAGACTCCTGTTTTCAAAAAGTAATTTTGAAACCTACAGAAATGCAGAGAGAATTTTTTCAGTTATCTATAAGGTTTCTTCTCGTAAAAATACGCTAGAAAAACTCTAGTTTAATTTCAATTAAACAAATTTTATTAGTCAGTCTGGAAAAAACTCAATATTTTTACAGTTATGATTTCCTGGACTAATCAAGATCTTTTCTAGCATATTTTTTATTACAGAAAAGCGCAGCACGCTTACTTCCCCTTTTTAAAAAATCTGATGTTTGCAGCTTGGGAAATTTCCCCTTTTGAACTACTTATGAAAATTGTTCTTGAGCCCAAGTTTTAATTAGGTTGCAATTTATCAACATTTATTCTATAAGAACCTTCTCCCTCCTTAAAATATCATTTAGTCGTTTATTCCAAATAATTACTACACTGTAGAATAAAAGTCAGTAAAAGCCAGTTTTTAAAATTCTTTTTGTTTTTAAAACAGGGGTCCACTAAACATAATATCTGGTCGGCTGCAAATAAGACTCCTTAAACATTTCGGGAATCGTTTAGGGCCTCCAGAAATGTACAAAAATGGAAAGGCAGAAAAATATCAAGATTACGAAAATAAGAATTTTTTAAAACATATATTGTTAATGCGCAAAACTCTGGCGTATATAGACCAATCGAAATAAATGATATTTTTCAGGTTCCTAATACGCTACTGTTTTCACAGTTCCTTTTCCAATTCTCAAAATGTTGTTTTTTCGACCTAGCCTAATGTCTACCATAAACTAAAATAATAACAATATTGTGAATGTTAGTATTTTCATTATTTGGGGATTCCTTTAGGGCTTCCAGAATTGTACAAATAATTGCCATCCACCAAAATATCAAAATTACGAAAATAAGAATTTCTTCAAAAATATTTTGTTAAAGCGCAAAACCAAAACTTTTATCGATCGAGTCCAATTCAATTATACTTTTTCAGGGTCCTAATACACTACTTTTCTACATTGTTCGATTTCGAATTTCCAACATTTTTTCTTTGTCAGGAAAAAGTGAGTTTTTTAAAATTGTTTTCTAAAATGGTAATATTAAATTATAAATAGCGATGGTTTTTCCTTTGTAAAAGTAAATTTTAATTTAATTAAATCAAACTTCTTTTTATCATATTCACTAACCTCAGGCAAAAACATATATTTTTTAAATAATAGAAGCTTGAAAATTCAACTATTTGGTTGAATTTTGTTCCTTTGGTAAAAATTTAATCTTTTTTGTTAAAAATGCAACTGTTAGAATGAAAATTAATCTGTTTTGGTTAAGTAATAAACTATTTTGTTTATAATTTAACTACTCGTTTGAATATGAACCATTTGTTTGAAAATTCATGTTTGCGTTTTTAGGAAATTAATCGGTTAATAATTAATACTATTATTAATAATAATAATAATTAGTATGGATTATAATTAATTCAAATTTTCGGGTAAAAAATGCAAATCTTTTATTAAAATATAATCTGTTTTGAATGAGGATTCCATTTTTATATAAAAAAATTCGTCTTACTTTGTTGAATTCAATTTTGTTCGTTTTTTTTTAAACTATTTGGTCGATAATTCAACTACTTTGTTAAAAATGCATTTTTTTTCGTTGAAGATTCATAATTTTAGTTGAGCATTTGTATTTTTATGTAGTAAATTAATTTGCTTGTTTGAAAAATTTTTTTCTTAAAAATTCAGATTAGCATCATTTAAAAATTAATCTGTTTAGATTGGGAATTCAAAAATTCAAGTAGTTGATTGTAAACTTCTTGTCAAAAATTCATATTTTTAGGTTAAAAATAGAACTGTTTTACAGAAGTTGGTCCATTCGACTTGCAATTTCAATTATTTAGTTGAAAATATAACTGTTTGAATGAAAATTAATTTAATATTTGAAAATTCATATTCGCGTTTTTTGGAAATTAATCTTTTCAGGTAGAAAATTCAACTATATGGTTCAAAATTCAACTCTTTGTTTGAAAATTACCTGTTTTGTTGAACATTAATAATTTGGGATTGGAAATTCCATTATTCTGTAGAAAATTAATCTTTTTGATTCGAAAATTCATCTCTTTTTGGGTAAAAATTAAATCCTTTTTCGGTCCAAAAAGTAATAGTTTTTTTTTAAATGATCTGATTTGGTTGAAGATTTAATTTTTGATTGAATTGGACTTTTTTGTTGGAAATTTATATTTTTTGTTGAAAATTACACTTGTTGATTAGAAGTGAAACTACTTGGTTAAAAATGCATTATTTTCCTTTGGAGGTTCATCATTTTAGTTGAAGGTTTATCTCTATGGTTGAACTTTACACTATTTTGTTGTTGAAAATTTGTCTTGTTTAGTAAATTAATCTTCTCTGACGAAAATTCATCTTTTTTGTTGGAAATCCAACTGTTTGGTTAGAAATTTATCTTTTTGTTGAAAATGGAATATTTTTAATTGAAATGCTGTAAATTATATTAAAAAAGATTTTTGCTGCAAAAATGTAGAGATACTTGGAAAAAGCCTCGAATTGTCTTGATTTTTTTGGTCACAATTTGAGTAAACGCTCTGTTTTATTTCTAATATCTTTTATTAATCTATCGTACCATCTAAGCCATGGAAATCCGTTAGAATTCTGCGCGTTTTAATTTTTCAAAGAAATTCAAATGTAGATCACACTATTGCCATGTTAAATTTCATTATTATGACATCAGTCATTAGCGAGGTTGTAACATTTGAAAATAAATTTTAATCTAATATCTTATCAGTCGGCTTGAAAATTATTTATTGTATCTTATAGTTTCTTTCTTGGTTAACTCAAAGAGTTTCACATGGTGAGAAACTATTATTAGCGAATTTCATCACTGCTTCTCTTGATAACGATATTTACGGAAAGCCCTTATGAGACCCCGTTTTACAAGCTTGACGGTCATACATATATCGCTAAGCTCGCTAAGTATAAATGAATCCGTCACCTTCAAAGAATTTGGTTGTGCTCACAAATTAAATAAATTAAATTTTAAATAAATAAATGAATCCTCATTATCAAGCATCCTATTTGATCATACTTCCGAAAAGGTCATCCAAAAATATTGACTTGGTACTTGGCCTAGAGGTTCCTTTTTTATCTCAGTTGAAAGTTCTAAAAGAATTTTTAGTGCAGGTTAAAAGAAATTAATTAATTAACAGTTTCTACTTTTTCAGGATTCTCGAACAATATTGAACTAAGATAACAATGTTTTGCAAGAAAGTAGATTTTTGATTGATTTTTGAGCTGCACTAAAAATTCTTTTAGGAGTTTTAAGCAGGATGCAAACGAAGCCCCTACTAAAAAAGGTAAGGGTTCAAATAAATATTCTTCTTATCAGAAGAATACCCTCCTATATTTAGAAATTTAGAAGACTGCTCTTATTGAAAATTATAAATAATTTCTAAATTCCCAAAAAAATATTTTCAAAAAAGTATGAAAGCAAAATAACAGAGATGAGTAAGGTCAAGGACCGAGAGTTGTTGTTTTTTTAATAGCAGAAGGAATAATGTCAATTTGGTTAGAGAAAATATAAAAGTCTTCGAACTTCGATCCTCCGGATTCTGAAACAGCGGAACCCCTTTCGTTGAAGAGCTTTTGTCCCTCACAGGGGATTCCCTCTAGTAGCGAAGAGAAAATAGAAGTCGCATCTTCGGCATCCCGAAAGGAAAACAGTGCTAAGTGGCAGGTCGAAACTCGCCGAACAAGTAGAGCAGGCCTGTTTTGCATTTCGGACGGCATTAGTGCTGGTATTATTGTAAGCTGACATTCATAATTCTCACCCTTATACAAGTTCACCCCACGCATAAAGATCCTGTCGATTTAATTTAAATCCACCCTGAATCCTTTGTGACAATTGCCCCCGGCAACTGCTCAAAATTATTAAATATTTATTACCATTTTATCTTTAATATCACTAAAATTATTGTAGCTCATTTTATTTTTGGTACACATAAGAGCATGGGATGATTAATTCTGACAAAAACTCGTCAATCATTTATTGAGGATTGCTTGAAAGAAGTATTGAAAGCGGGATGCTGTCTCAGTGACTCATTATTTGAACAAGGATCCCGGGCAGGAGGCCCTTGGAACGTGCGAGCACGTTCCCAAAAAGGACTATTAATGGATTTTATTCTAAAGTGTAGTAATTATTTGGAATAAACGACTAGATGATATTTTAGGGAGGGTTGAAGCTTGATAAAATATTTTATAAGCAGAAAAATTGCCGCCTAATTAAAACTCGGGCTCAAGAACAGTTTGCACAAGTAGTTCAGAAGGGGAAATTTCCCAAGCTACAAGCATCAGATTTTTTTAAAAGTGGAAGTGCTCGTGCTGCGAATTTCTGTAATAATTTCAACATTCATAAAACCATAGCTTTATCATCCGCAAATTTGTATCATCCCTCCTTATATTTAATTGATTACATCTTCCATACATCAGTTAAGCATAACTTATAATGACAATGATCATGTTTGTCTCATTCCTTTCCGAATGATCGATCTCATCATCATTTTTTATTACACTCAGATAAAAAGTCGTCTTAAAACAAAAGAATCTTCTTCCAGGCTATTTTGTCTTGAAACATGTGAAAATCTTTTTTATACAAACAGAATTATTTCGCTACAATAATTGGTGAAGTTTGTCGCAAATGGATCATTTTTGCTGCAGAAAGATTCTGTCTGAGACAAATGAAAGTCCTCTAAACTTTCAATATAAGAGAAAGTTCCATTTGTATGAAAAAACATTCTTTTCACACAAGAGGACATTTCTCTGAGTGTTATCCTTTTTTCCAAATCATGAAATTATCTTCATGTTGCAATTCTTGTAATTAATCCTCTGTTTCCTAAACCATAGTCCTATTTTTAGGTCTATCGTATGTAACTATCTGGGAGGAATTTCATCAAAATTTCCTGTCTCTTACTGGCTCCACCTTCCTGCTTCCTCCCTTAGCGTATTTCGATCAAAGCGCCTTCGGCCCTTTGCAATAGACGTTACAGGCCGGATTATATACATATAGTGGAGATTCCTGTGTGCCAGTTCATTGTTGTAGAGACACATGTAGGCTCTAAGTAGGTTGTATGTGTTAGGTTTGCAAACATGTTTGCAGCGTTGTCAGGCGGGCAGGAAATTACGTCCGCCTTTAGCCGCTCTCTATATTACACCCACCTCCGACCCTCCGGCCCTCTGATGCCGCCACACACCTCCAACCCATATTCCTCCTGTATCGTCTATGTCCGCAGAGTATTCTGCACACCAGAGTTCACCAGCTCGTTTATGTGTGTACTTTGGGTGCAGGGTTGTTTCATACCAAGGTATGTACCTGGTGCTGATACCTTTACATATGCATAGACCTAGCCACTAGAGTGTGTGGTACATGACTACGTGCAGCAATAACGGGCCTCGTTGTAAATAGGATTCTCTGAAAGTTGTTGCGTTGAAACTAAAGGATGGAGGTTGATTCCGAAGTCAAGTTCAAATTGGTTGGGAACCTCGAGTTTGATTCTATGAATTTAGCTGGAAAAGGTGATTTTGTATCCTGATTTTGATGATTTACAGATTTTCAGATCTACATGATGATCTGATGATCCTAATCATCAAAAGATTACTTAGGTACCTGTTCAAAGAAAGTTCTCAACACATCTAAAGACTACATATTTGTTCAGGGATTTGAGGTTCTGATTGTAATTTAGGTTTGCATATCTATCAAATGTTCCGGATGTTGGCTTTATAGATATACAAAATAACGGTTCCCTTTAACTGACAATTGTTACTTATCATTATTTCCACAATTCAGATTGACACAAGTCTTTATGACTTTCGAACTTCAAACAATTCCTAAATGAATTAAAATTGTTTGCATATTCTTCTCGGTATATATATATTAGAATTGTTAGAAGTCTATAAACTATACATCGTAGATTCCTGATGTTTGAATCACTTCAAATCTGAATCTTTTCAATCAAAGATTTCAGATTTTCAACCCCAGGCAGAGAATTAAACTATTAAACCAAAACTCTCGAATTTTTTTTCAGGTCTCGCCTCTTAAATCGGTTCCTTTCTTTTTTGAAGCGGTGCTCTCGATTGGTTACGTCGAATCGACAAGCACTTGGCGCTGGGCTCGTCCAAACATTTCGGACAGCCTAAGGAAACACATTTGCCTGTGGGCAAACATACAAGTCGTCTTACCAGACTCGGAG
>JAWWLR010000166.1:3659009-3671724 GCA_035041075.1 Acraspis erinacei | reverse complement strand
TTAAACTACGTCTGTTTTAATACCAACTCATGTTATGCAGTGTAATAATATACATTTATGGAACTGACATACGATTGCCGGGACAGATTCGAGTGCGAAGCATGAGATACGTGATGAGAATGTCTTCGCTAAAGCCGAAGGAGCTTTAACAAAAGAGAATTCACAATCACCAAATTACGGTTATCGATTCTATGACCTTTAGTTTTACAAAGCATGTTCACAAGTCTGGGGAATATATAAAGACCGAGCGCGTAGCGTGAGGTAAATAAATTATCGAGCGCGATGCGCGAGAACCAACACCCACGTGCCCTAGGCGCGCTCAAACCTGCGAGCGAAGCGAGCCGCGCGCAGAGCGCGCGATGACAATGTGCCCGCGCAGCGGATTTTTTTTATTTGATTTTAGTATAACGTAAAATTTAAATAATATATGTATGAAATAATTAATCTATATGGTATGAAAATGCTATTCAATCAGTGTTACTTTCCTCACTTCCTTAATTTTATATATTAAAAATCAAAATAAATAAAATAATAATATATAAAAACTTAATTCAAGAAGAAATATACATTAGTTTCGATTTAAAATTAAAAATACAAAATATATTTTGGCACGTTATCAACAATATATATTTAGAATAAAATTCAAATTGAATAATACAGATTTCACTCGCAATGTCCTGCGGTATCACATTCTGAACAAAATTTTCTTTCGCATTATTCGGCAAGATAGCCAGAATTACTTGTTTCGTTCACTTTATTTTCATCGGCCATTAAAAATAATTTTTCATATTGAATTTCAAGTTAAAATCATGGCTCGCGAATTCAATTCTAGTAATTCTATTCCCCCGTTTCACTTTACTATACAAATCGTAAGTTTGGGACAAAAAACCTTCGTATGATTCAGTTTCAAACGATTTAATTTCCTAACATTTCAAGTAAAAATATTGCATTTTCCAAAAAATTGATTTAGCACAGTTATATTTTTAACCAAAAAATTTGAAAATTCTTTACAGGAAGAAATTAATTTTCAAACCAAATAGAACACTTTTGATAAAAATAATTGAATTTTCAAACCAAAAGAATTAATTTTAAACAAAAAAGTTACTTCTCAAAAAAATAATTATACTTTCTACCAAAATAGTTTCATTTGTAATAAAATGCATTAATTTTAAACCAAATGGTTGAATTTGTATACCCAAACTATTAATTTTCAAAGAACCAGGTAATTTTCAGCCCAATTGTTGAATTTTCTACTATTTCAAACGAAAAAGACGAACTTTCAACCAAAGATTTTAATTTTCTTATAGAAAAGATAATTTTCAATCCAATAATTGAATTTTGTACCAAAATATTTGAACGAAAATAGTAAAATTTTCAAGCAAAGAAATGAATTTTCGAAATAAAATTTTGAATCTTCAAGCCAACAACGGAATTTTTAACAAAGTGTTTCAACTTTCAACCGAATAGTTCAATTTTCTACCAGAAGAGGCTAATCTTCAAACCAAAAACAATTCTTATTTCAACTAAAAAAGATTTTAATTTGAATTCAAACAGATTAAATTAATTTTCTACAAAATAGTTGAATTTTCAACAACAAAAATTATACTTCTTTACCAGGAGAGATAAATTTTAAAACGAAAGACTCGAATCTTGAACCAGAAACGAAAACTGAATGAGGCCAAAAAGGTGAATTTTCTACAAAACAGTTGTATGTTTTCAAATCGAAAATATGAATTTTCAGCAAAAATAGTTGCTTTTGAACCAAATAGTTGAACTTTCTACTAAAATAATTTAATTTTTAACAAAATGGATGAATTTGCAACCAAGTAGCTGAAGTTTCAACAAAAATAGGTGAATTCTCGACGAAAAATATAACAGTTGATAATATTTCATCCATAAAAGATTTTAATTTAAAACAGAGTACAGTTGAATTCAAACAAAAAATACGAATTCAAATAAAATAGCTGAAAGCTCAACCAAAATAGATTAATTTTGTATACATAACTGATCCATAAACCGCGCTTAATAGGAAATATACAGAAAACACAAAGTAACTTTAAAATAATTAAAATTAAAGTTCCAAGTTACTGACAATATCGTAACTAAGTTACGTTACTTTCTAAAATAAAAACAATCTTACCCAGAACGATGCAAATAACGTAATTTTAAGTAACTTAGTTGCTTGTAACAAGTTACAACCCAACTCTGGATACAAGTGCAGAGTGGCAGGTGTCTTTTAACATAACATTATTTTATTCTTTAAGAATTTTTTAATTAAAAAAACCCATTTTTGGCAAAAATCTTTTTTTTATTAGTTTCGAACTGCAGCCCTGCAACTGTGTTCATCTCGCCATTTAGTCGATTCAGTGAAAACAATGAGACTCTGTTGTTCCCAGAATGAAGAGAGAAAAAAAGGTTTAGTTGGAGAGAGGAAGATGAATTGTAAAAGGAGTCCCGTGAAAGATACGAAGAACGAAGGTGAATTGTGGGTAGATGTAGGTATACTAATTGAAGGGCCGTTCGCGGGCCGTACGGTAGCCGGTTATCCTGATTAACACGTTGCCATGGGCCACACACGATGGTGGTTCCTCCTTCCGAGTATTCAAAAGTGTTTTTTCATATTTACTCTAGTCAGCTGTGTTAAACACATATCCTACAAAGTAGTTTCAATTTATACTCGAAATATATACCCTAGTCAATGATACTTCCAAATTTTATCCAATTGTGCAAACAATTTTTCGCTACACAAAAAGCCCCTAATTCGAAAATTATATCTATCCAATTATTAAACCCGCGTTCATGGTTGGATAAAGTTGTCGTTCTTTTTCTAGTTTAGAATGAAAAGTCTGCAAACTTCAGTTTTATCAAAAATGTAAGGTTATCTAAATAAAATATTCAATAAAAAACGAGATAAAGTTTTATAAGAAAGAGCCAAACTTTTTACAAAACAGTTCATTTTTAACACAAAAATATGCATTTTTAACGTCATAGATGTAAATACATAATAGTTCGAAAAAAGATATCAGAGCCTCGGTGGCTCAGTTGATTAAACGCTCGGACTCCAAGTTAGAGATCCGGGGTTCGATCCCTGAGCCGATACCTCTGGAGATTTTTCTACGTACCTTTACCGAGGTTCTGGGGGTTCGGATCCCATCTTTCAGCTGTAGGTTCCCGCATCATGCACTTGATTATTCAAAATATAAAAATCCAACTGAAATAAAAAATGCCTTCGACAAATTATTGGGCTGTAACCCTCTTTAACCTGATACATTAAACACAATAATAATAATCAAAGGAACAAAAATCCTCTAAAATCCCCAGCAAATAAGAAATGTAATGTGTAGATTTTTAGAAATCTCTAAAAAAGAAGCTTTTTAATATTTTTTAAATGTTTCAAGATAATAAGAATATTTTCTTAAAATTCCTGCCAACAATTTAAAATGATTTTTTATTCTGTAAAATAAATATTAAGAGAAAATTGATAAAGATTTCAAAACATTTTAAATTATTTCCTAAAATTTCAAAGAAGAGTGTGGACGATTTTAGACCTAAATTTTTCAGTTAGCAAAAAGAAAAAGATTTATTAACAATTCGATCAATATTAAGAGATATTTAGAGGTTTTAAAAAGATTCAAAATTAATTGAAAGCTTCACAACATTTTTTAAAGTTAGAAAAAGCGCACTTTTTAAATATTTCGAAATTAAAATTTTGAACCTTATTTAGGATTTTGAAAGGTTTCACGATAATGAAATATTTTTTAATTCATGGAAAGATTTAAATTGATCTTTTATTTTAAAAAAATTTTAAGAGAAAGAAAGATTTTAGAAAGATTTTAAAAGATATTCGCAAAATTGTCATAACAGAATCTGGCTAAAGGATTGCATAAAAATAATTGTTCAGTATAGTTTCAGTAGGTTTTTACGCCCTGTCCATCGATCATAATCATTTTATGTAAACTGAAAGTCAAGAACAAATTTGACTTTTTTTTGAGGAAAAAGTATATTTTTGTTTTTATCAAAAGAAAGCTTAGATCTTTTGCTTTAAGAGCTTTTAGATTCAAAAGTGTGATTTTTATTTGTAAAAAAAGCGATGAGTGGCTTTTGAGAATATAACATTTTTTGGCGACTTGTAGCTATTTGAATGGCGATACGGATATTTCTGTTCAGTATATTTTCAATGGGTTTTTATGTCCTTTCCATTGATTACAAGCATTTTTCAAAAAAGAAATATTTAACCTTGAAAAATGAAAGTCAAAAATTAATGTGACATTTTTCATAGAAGACCGCTTTTTCTAAATTTTGTTGAGGCTAAAAAGAAATTTTTTTGTTTTAACCATAGAATATGGTTATTATATGAACAACAAAATATTTAGTTGACCAACTAAGATTCTTAGTTGTTGTAATCGCATATTTGAATAGACGGAGTACTTGATTGACTGAACAAAGAAAATGGATAAATCGATACAAATTGGTTTGATTCAATCAAATTTTCACGCATATCCAAGAAAATAATTTTTTTCTGAATATGTGTATATCCACATTCAGATATTTATTCACATTCAGTGTATGGCGATTGGCGTAGTAAACCCATAAGAAATTCAGAAAAAAGTAGGGCTTTCAGAAGTTCAAGAAAGTTGGTTTATACAACTCTGTAGATCTGCGCTGCATATTACTCACTCGAGACGGCCTGGCCTAAAATCTTTGACCTCTGCTCTTCCCTAGAGTGGAGTAGAATTCCCCGTTACAAAATTACCTCTTTTATTAGATGAGAAAACAAAAATATTTACGTATATTGTGTTTTATTAAACTTACATGAATCCTAACACAAAACCTCTAGAGAAGGAAGTACTGGAAACAGATAGAGAAAGAATTCCGTCAAACAATATAATGATAGGATATTATGGCATCTATCATTTGGAAAAACTTGAAGGCCGAGAAAAATTTATAAAAGTGCAACAGACTACGCATGCGGTGAATAATATTCGCGAGAATTCAACTTGCGGCAACTCTAATTTAAAAAAAATTGAAGTCCACAAAAAATTAACAAAATTGCAGCAAGTCACATTTGCAAGAAACTAGCAAAAATTAGTGGGATGCCTTAAATTATTTAGGTAATCAATCACAGCGGCAATGAGATTTGTGCAATGTGACTTGCCACATTTCAGCCAATTTTTTGTGAAATTTAAATTGATTGAAATGAGAGTCGTCGCAATGAGAGATGCCGCATTTCAGCCATTTTTTTTAACTTAAAATTTTTCGAAGTGAGAGTTGCCACATTTAATCTAATTTTTTATGAATTTTAAATTTTTCGAAATGAGAGTTGCCGCATTTCAGCCAATTGTTTGTGAATTACATTTTTTTCGAACTGAGAGTTGCCCAATGAGTATTGCCACAATGTGAGTTGTTGCTAATGCGACTTGTTGCACTTTTGCCAATGTTTTCTGGGCTTCAAAAAATTCCGAATTTAAGATACCGCAATGTGATTTGCCGCATTTCCGCCAATTTTTTGTAAACTTATAATTCTTTGAAATGAGAGTTGCTGCAAATGTGACTTGCCACTCTTTTGCCAATGTTTTCTGGGCTTTAAATTTTTCCGACTGAGTGATGCCACAAATGTACCAGAAACGCTATTATTCTTAAAGCGGTTTATACTTTTAATCCAAACTTAACTTGTTTAATTTGATCATTGGGAACTTTCGATGAAGAAAATGGTGAAAATGATGAAAGCGAAGCATCTGGAGACGAAATTTGTTGGTGTTTTTGTTATGTTTTGTTAGGTTTTTATTGAAATGATAAATCCCCGATTCAAATATTTAGTGTTCTTTGCGAATGAGCTCGCCCCAAGGAGCTCGTCTCAAAGGCAGAGCCTTGGAAGGTTGGAGCTGTAAAGTGACTCGTTGATTTCGCGTAACGCGGTCGCCTATATCTTCTACCGGTATGTTGGCTGCCTGACTTCATCCGTCTCAAACCATCTGATGGAGTACTTCGTTCGCGCGCGCAACCCTTGAGGACACTTGAGGCTGACAAGAGTGGGACCCCTTCTACATGGGTGGTCCATTCTTCTTACGCATGCATTATATAAGTTCAGTAAAGTTCAGACTGAGGACACCAGCCGAGACACCGACTGTCTGCCAGTCATCAACATGCGTCGACCTCTGATCTCCACAAAATTCGCTTAAATTTCACTCTTTCCCACTCAAATCAACTTCAATGATCACTGAATCACTCGAATATTCAGCATTCATATCCTCATTTTCGAAATTGTTATTTCTACTTTTAAATGAGAGCAGGAGATCTCTAATAAAGAGGATAAAACTTCAATTCAAGCACGAAGAAAAAAAAGCTTGGCTAATTTTAAAAGCAAATGGTGTTCTATGACATCACGAATTACAGACCGTCCCATCTATTTATAGTATTTTCCGTGTTATCTTTAAACGATGTTTTAAAACTACTGTTTAAATAATGCAATTTTATTCATTTGTAACTAAGCATGTAAGTAAGGAGAGGGCTCTAGTGCCCGTGCTAGTATTGAATGAGAGTACTAAAACCCTGGCCCCACTTCCATTTTAAGCTAAGTAAAATGCATTCTTTAACCAAAATACAACCTCAAATGTCGTGTTTCAAATTTTCAGCGAGATATCTTATTTAGTTTCAAAATAAGGAGTCAAAATAGAAAAACAATTACAGTTGGTGCCTGGCTGTCACTATTTTAAACTGGGATTCTTGTAAGAGGCCGTCTATAAAATACGTTACCAATTCGAAAGGGGTCAGTGTAATTGACTTTAGGGACTTATATGACATATAGTACATTTTCTGATGATAAATTTTAACAAAGTTTGCTAATTTTGCGAAAGATGACCATGCAACGATACAGTTCAATAATAACTTATAATAAGTTTGAAAATCACTTTTTTATTTCACTTCACACTTTTTCCCCTATTCCCATCTTTTGCCCTTTTTTAAAGAATTCCACTGAATTCAAATTTTTTATTTTAAATTCAAATATTTTTTAGTTGAAGTTTCAACTATTACAAGTTTCGTTGATAATTAATATTTTTTGGTTGAAAAATCGAGTACTTGCATGGAAAAAAATTAACTGTCTTACAGAATTTTTCGTTTATTATTATAAAACCCGATTCGATACGAAGGCACCAATGGTTTCTCAATTTATAGAAACAAAATTTTCCTAAATTTAAGAAAATGGATTATCCATGTCAAAAGGTATAAAGCTGTCTCAGACAAAAATACAATTCTGTATTTTATTATTTTTCATTGAGTGAAGTAATCTGCTGGTCATATTTTTTACTATTTATTTTTATTTAAAGACTCCAAAAATGGGTAAAAAATTAATGTAGCAACGGATCCGGATCCGGATTTTCAGACAAAGGTTGACATGTAATGTAATAGTATCATAAACTCAAAACAAGCAGAAACGAGAAAAATAAGAATTGATACAAAATATTAATCATATTTTTCAGAGTTGATTACAAGATCAAATTCTTTTTGCTGAAGATTTAATAAATATAGATGATCTTATGATTTATATTCAGGAGCGTTCGAAATACAAAATTTCTGAAAATCAAATATGGCTGGTGCTAAAAAATTTGTACGTTATATTACAAATCGAGAAAGTTTCGATAAATTATAAAAATTTTCCTATGATATTAAAAAAATTATGGCGATTTTTGACATGTACAGCTTTGATAATTCATATATCGCGATTTCAAGTTTGAAACCAATGATTTCTCAATTTATGAAAACAAAATTTTCAAGAATTTGGTCAAAAATTAAACTAATTGGTTCAAAATTAACTTTTTTGTTGAAAATTCATATTTTTAGTTGAAAATACAACAATTTTTGTTAGAGAGATTAAATTTTTCTTCGCAAAAGAAACTATCTATTTAAAAATGTAACTACTTGTTAATAAATTCATTTATTCTGTTAAAAATCCGTCTTTTTTTAATTGAAAATGCAACTACTTGGTTGAGGAATCAACTGTTTTGTTAGGAATTCGTATTTTTCGGTTAAATTTAACTGGTTCACACTTCGTTCTATCTTTTAGAAAAGTAAGTTTCTGAAGAGTAAATTTCGCGATTCTATTTTTGGTTTTAAACCTATCTTTTTAGTTAAAAATTAAACTATTTGATGGGAAATCCGTCTTTCTTTATTGAAAATTAACTTTCTTGGTAGAAATTCTTCTGCTCTTATTTTCTAGAAGCCAACTGTTTTCAAACCATTCGACTCTTAAGATTGAAAACTTAAAGCTTTTGTTAAAAATTCATCTTTATGTATGAGGGTTAAAATATCTTGTTAAAAATTCGTATTTCTTTGTTGATAATTGATATTTTAAGTTAAAAATGCGGATATTTCATTGCAAATATAGCTATTTTAATTATTAATTATTTTGTTGAAAATTGGATTATTTTATTAAATCATCTTTTTTGGACTGAGTTTTGAATTTCGTTTTTAAAGCAAAAGTTGATCAGAAATATGATAAAGAAAAAAGTGTCACAGATTGAAGAGGGACACTAAGGTTTAGGTTATCTCAAGAGCAGAGGCTGAACTGAATATAAAATATTTCGAGAGAATCGTTTCAGAAGATGTAGCGTCACGTTCCCATGACTTACGATCTATAATTCGTTCTCAAAATGCCGGCCAACAGAATTCATCAAAATTCCAGTTTCAGAAAGATTAAAAAATCCACAATTTTCCAGCAATCTAATTGAGAAATAAGTTAGAAAGTAATTTAGTCATTAAGGATACAATCCGATTTAAATTCAATTGAAAACCAAAATACCACTCGGAAAAGGAATTTTCCATAGGTAAACTTAAATGCAAATATGGATTCGCCCTCGAAAACGGAAAATGGTTGAAAAATATCAGATAGAAGATAATAATCACGTAAAGTGTTGAAAGAGTGGATAGGTTTGAATAAGGGGCTAAAAACTGTTGTCACAGAACAAATATTTCTCCTGTCCATACATTCTAATGAAAGTGAAGTCGTGGCATTTGATCGTGGAGTCATTGCGCTTTTATAGAGAAATCATATGTAGAGAAAATTCTTGCGATTAGTGTATGTAATGTGTATGACGCGGATGGTAAGGGGGGGAGGAGGGTTGAGATTTCACCTTTCACCCCTTTTGGAGGGCAGTAAGGCAATATGGCCGATGCATCATGGCGCGTCCTACTCGGTGGCTGACTCGTGGATGTAGGACGCAGGACGAGAAGGGTGGTTCGGTGCCTGCTATGTGCAGATAAGGATGGACCCTATATTCTCATTCTGCCTGCCTCATACCTCCTTTACGACCTACCCTCATCCTCCTTGTTCTTGCCTTTCATTTACTTCCTGAACTTTACCTTTTATCCCCGGTAATGATGGGACGGTTAAAACTGACTAAAAACTTCCTCGAAATGGTTCAGATTGTTGTTTAGTTATCATTATAATAAAATTTATTAATAAAATTAATATAATCATTATACAATTAAAATTAGACCTTTTTTTCAAACAGTTGAAAAGCTTATAAGATTACAAGTCAAATGACCCTTACGAGAGATACTTTGAACGTTTCAAAGAGAATATAGGAAGTCAGAAGTTTTAAATAAATTCAAGAATTTCTCGAATTTTGTACCACGACTTCAACTCGTGGTATCAGCTAGAAAAGTTGTAGGAGAAATCTGAAATTTATATCAAACAGTCTTTGAAGTCCTATAATTAATAAAAGCCAAAAAAAAACTTTTTTTTAAACACGTGAGCCGTCGTGGGACGCCCGGCAGTAGTGATAACTTCATATTATGTAAATTGAAGTGGTTTTTCTTTGAACTGTTTCAACCGAAAAAATAGTTTAAATATTATTCGAATTAATTAGACGATTCAAGAAAAGCGCATGCCGCTATATATTGCTACATATATATGAGCACATGCCGCTATACTCGGCGAGCGATAGAGCGGAGGGGGGGGGGGAGAAGCGTTACCCTGGAAGCGTTACCGTTACCCAGTTTTACGATTTCACACAGTGCCAAAAGAAGTTGTCACTTCCAAATCTTCACGGGATCTCGAGTTATGAATAAAAATGTGCAAGCGTGTCTGCGTCAGATTTCAGTCGGCGATCACCGCTGGTGCTGTCACACAGTGGGAAAAAAATGACTTTTTCGGTTCAAAATAACGTGCAGCCCCCAAATATTGACGGATTTGAATCAAAAAATGTGAAAAAAGCTGATAAGATTTCTTAGAGATTTTTCGAGCTTGATTTTTAAAGTAGACTCAAATTTTTTTTATAAATAAACAAATTTGACCAAAAATGGCCAATTTTTCTTTTTGAAGTTCCCGGTGCTAGAAAGTAACAAGAAAATTGTTTGAATCGCCTAATTTTCATAGAGTAACATTATTTGAAGATGTTCCAATATTATATAATAAACAAAACATTTTTCTATAAGCAAATTATTTGTTCAAAGAATGTTCTCTACGATTTTCCATAAATTTACGTTTCTTTAAGTTATATTGCAAGATATTTGGATACAAACAGTATAATGATTGAGAAACTTCTTCTTGAAATTATAATTGTTAATATTATAAACAAATTTAATAAACAATTAAAGGAATCCGGAATTTTTTCGAGAGAAAAATTTGTTTTTTTTTCTATGTATTTTGATACAAATTTAATAAACAACTACATTATTCGGCCATTTGTTGGCAGAAAAGTTCGTTTTTTCAATGCCAGTCCTTTCAGTTTGGAACTTCATGAAAGTTTCAGAAATATTTATAATTAGTTAAAAAAATTTATGATTTTTTTAACAAGTGCCATAAAACCATATACAATAATCAGGCATTTGTCAACAGAAAAATTAGTTTTTTTCGGTGTCAACTTTTTTAAATAGGAACTTCATGGCAATTTCAGCAAAATTCATAATTTTTTTAATCAATTTTATGACTTTTTTAACAAATTTAATAAACAAATGCACTATTGGGGCATCTGTCGATGGAATTTTTTTTCGATGTGAAGTTTCTTAATTGGGATCATCGTAATAAATTCAGTCAAATTCATAATTTGTTGATAATTTTCAGGATTTTTCAAAATAAATGCATTATTTCAGCACCTGTGAACCGAAAAATTCATTTTTTTATGTCAATCTTTTTAATTGGAAACTTAATGATTATTTTCATTAACACTCCTACTTAGTTGATCAATTCAATTATGTTTTAAACCATTTTAATAAGTTTTTTTGTTTGTCATTACTTTAATTCTTTTAATAAGGCGGATACAAAGATAGTGTATTATAGACAAAAGTGGAAAGAAGGTCATTCTGCTCGATCCTAAAGCTGCAGTCTTATTCAAACAACGAAAGTAATGAGAAACTTAATCTGACAGGGCTGAGATTGAAAAAAAACTTCTGCGTTGACAAGTACCCAAATAATGCATTTGTTTAAAAAAAATCATAAAATTCATTTAAAAAAATTATTATCTGTTTTGACATCATGAAGTTTCTAATTAAAAAAGGTGACATTGGAAAAAACTAATTTTTCTGCTTCGGCAAATGCCTGATTAATTCATTTGTTTATAACATTAACAATGATGATCTCAAGAAGAAGTTCCTTCATCATTATATTGTTTTTATCCAAATTTTTTGCAAAATAACTTTGAAAAACGTAAAATTATTTTAAACTAATTTCACTCTATGAAACAAAATTGTGAGTCTACTCTAAAAATCAGGCTCGAGAAATCTCTAAGAAATCTTATCAGCTTTTTTTCACATTTTTTTGTCCAACTCGGTGATCACTGTTCTCGCGGCCGATAGCGGAGACCGCCGAATAAAGTTTGATTTTGTATTAAAACTTTTTACGCGGTATATATTTTTTTTAAATAATTGAAAATATCATTATTAGGGGTACATATACACATACAATTGACGGTGAGGTAAATGTCAAGAAAAAAATGTTGAGGATAGCAAAAACTTGAATCGTTTTTTAATTCGTATTTTGAAACTCTAATTAACATAAAATATATCAGTCAAATACCATAAACATTTTAAAATGAAAATAGAAGATTCAACAGTGAAAAATTGGATTTTTTCAAGCCTTTCAAAAAAGGATTTTGGTCATCAAATCATTGGAGAAATAGTAACACAAAAACTAATCGATGATTTTTCCACGAAAAAAATTATTTTAAAACTGTTTCAATAAGTTGTTTAAAAATGCCGGATACGGAAAATAATCCAGAGAAATGCACAAATCCACTTTAATCCAAGGTAATTCATTCTCTTAAAAACTTCTAAAATTCCTAAAGTTCTTATAAATGGAATCGAATTTTTCTTCAAATTTATACAGAAATCTGCAAAATTAAAAAAATTGCCTGAAAATCTTCCAAATTATTTTTTGATAGAAAAATTAATAAATAATTTTCCTATGAATCTAGAGAAAATGTTTTAAATCTCTTGAAACCCTTCAAAACTCCTCAAAAACTTATTTTTGTCGACAATTTCCCAAATCTACATCTTTTCGAGCAAAATTTGGAATCTTGAAATTTAACATTTTTTTAAATGTTTTCCAACCTGGTAAGCCTTCTATACATCTTTTGAAATTATTTTAATTAACCATTTTTTCAATACAAAAAACTGGCTTAAAATTTTTTAGAATCTTTTTTGACAATTGAACCGCCGCATCGTAGAACGGGATATAAAATATTTTTCGAGGCCCCTGGTCGCTTTTTTGAACAGTATT
>JAWWLR010000166.1:3596856-3611533 GCA_035041075.1 Acraspis erinacei | reverse complement strand
GTTTTTCCGAAGATATTAGCAAAATAGGGCAAAAATGAACTGAATCCCATGCATTTGGTCCCTTGTTTTCCCCTCAGTAATCAACGAAGTGAAGTTAGCTGGCGATTGAAGTGAAAATACCTAACAGCCTGGATTTATATATTTTTTAATTCTTGAACTCTACTATTTTTATAAGTTTAAAATTGGTTATTTTGCAGTTTAACGGCATAATATTAAAGTTAATTTTTTTGCATATAAATTTTGAGTGCTATAAAATTATAGACCTCATACTGCGAGATATTTTTCCAAGATTTCCAAATTAAACTTACAATTAGTTTTTTATTTTTCTCGTTTTGAAAAATCGCGGGTCTCTTTTTAACGCACATGCGCAGAAGAATTGCAGCTAAAGATGTTCAATAACAACAAAGCCAAAGTCGCAAGTGAAAAATTAGTGAATTTGTGCGGTGTGATCTTTAAAAGTGGAGAATATTTCGATATTAATTGATAATAAGTAGGTAACTGGTCAAGCGGTTCTATTATCTACCCCATCCTGCTTTATTTGATCGATTTTGTGCCATTAATATCGAAAAGTTCTTTACAGTTTGAGGTTAGGAATTCCGCTTCTTCTGCATGAGTCAATTTCTTAACAACTTTATACCCTTGTTCCGTCAGAAATATTAAATTATCTATAAATTTTATTATATTTGAGTGTTAGATTTGTCAAAATAAGCATATGCTAATCCATAAAAGATAGAATTGGTACTTGATAACAGCATAACACTTTCGGTACTCCCAGCCCACTCATTTTTGACACTTGGCATTTTTCAATTTGTTTTTAGGTTTTTGATTCAATTAACAAGTCATGACATTCAAGCTTTTCTGCAATTGTGCCTGCGATAATTGCATGAAATATAAATTTTCATCATTAAATTATCAAGATTTGCGAAGTATTACCTGATGGTAATTTTTCGTTAATGATTGGTCCTTCAGATTTATTTGCATCATTTGGTCTTGTTTTTGATGAATGCTTTCAATTCGAAATTTCAAGACTTATATCAGCTGATTTAATTTCTTCTTTATATTTTGATAATATTTAACCTTTCAGAGTTAATAAAAGACTACTGTACTAATTCTCACTGAGTTTTTTTACACTCGATAAAGATTGTTTTCAGTTTTATGAATTCAAGGTATAATAATAGCGTGATTTTTTTCATTTCTGTTCCACCCTTTCAATCCCTACATTTTCTTACTGTCGCAAAATAACGAATCGATAAGAAAGATCACATGAGCAAATTCAACAAAACCACTTTCAAAAAAGCTCCCGAATTCATCAGCAAATTAAAATGTGAACCAGTTAAGATGCTACATTCACACCTTTTCAGCACTTATACAATTTTATTACATTTTTTTTGCAGCAATTTCTAATTTCACACTTGATACTTCGCACCCAGAGGAACAATGGTAAATGACTACAATTGATACCTTTATTTTCTAATTTTTTTTAAACCATCACTCGAAGCATTTTCGAAGAAACAAAACTCAAGAATAAAACTTATTATAATAATCAGGGTTACTATTGGTCGCAAAATAATTTTCCAACCATTTCTTTTACGATTTTTAATAAGTTTATAAACAAGATAATTATTAGTAATAGTTTTTCCCGTTTCATAAAAATTGTTCACAAGTCATTTAAATTTAAAGCTTCGAAATCTTTAAGATATTTTTTTTTATTTTTAGTTATAAAAACCGAACTACAACCTAAAAAATTCAAAACGGAACTCCTTTGAATTTTAAACTTTTTAAACTGAATTTAAATTTAATTTTTAGCATTTTTTTTAACTAATCACTTTTTAAATTAGAACCTAAATTATTTTAATTTTAAACTGAACATTTTTTTATTTACACGCCTAAAATTGAAGCTTTTAACACTTGTCTAAAACTGCTAAAACATTGTTTTAACCTTTATAAATTGTACGGTTTAAAGCTTTAAAAATATATAATTTCACGCTTTTATTTTCAATGCTCTAAATTGAAGAATGAAATAAAAATTTTGTAAATTTTCATAATTGTATCATTTTACGCAATTTTAAGTTAGAAACAGTGAAAGTTGAAATTACAAACAAAATTTTAAACATAAACTTTTTAAATTAGAAGTTGAATTATTTTTATTTTAAGTTCATAGAAATTATTAATTTTTCAATTGCTATTTATAAATCAAAATCACTGAATCTTTAAAATTCTAAATTTTATTTTAAAAATTTTGAAATCTTTTCAAATTTAATATTATTTTTGACATTTGTACAAAACTCTAAATATCTTGTAAACTGATTTACTTTTTTCCTAAAACTCTAAACAAATCGTGCGCAATTAAAAAAATTGCCTTGAAATCTTGCAGATTATTTTTGAATAATTTTGGAAATCTGGAATATTTTTTAAATTTTATGTTAGAATTAATTTTAAAAAATATTTAAAATTTCCCCAGGAACCTTAAAAACATGTTATGATCTTGAAAGCTTTCAAAAGATTTAATAAGCTTCAAAATTTTATTTCAAACTCTTCGAAAATCTACATTGTGCTTTACATTTTTTCGAATCTTCAAATTTTAAATTACTTTTCGCATTTTTCCAATACTTATAAATATTTTTTTAAATGATTGAATTTTTCCTAAATATTTGAATAAATCTTGTGCAGTTAAAAAAATAACCTTGAAATCTTCCAGATTATTTTTCATCCACTTTGGAAATCGTTTGAAATGTTTTTAAATATTTTGTTAAAAATTATGTTTAAAAAACCGTCATTTTCAATTTCCCAGGGAATGATAAGAACTGTTTTATTATCTTAAAACTTTTTAAAATCCTTAAAAAGCTTAACAATTTTTATCTGAAATTTTCAAAAATGTATGTTGTGTTTATCTTTAAAAATAGCTCGAATTTTTTCTGTATCAATAATTGCTGAATTTTTATTTATTCGCCAAATTGTTTTTTCAAATCTATAAATAATCTCCTAAATTAAATTTTTCTAAGTGAAAAATCCTAAAAAATGTTCCCATGTATGGTTTCGAAAAAAATGAATTTTAAATAAAATAGTTATTTTTTCGAAAATAAGAAATTACCTTTTCAGTAAAATTATCAATCTTGAACCCAAAAAAATATATTTTTTTTAAATAGTTAGGTTTTCAACAAAAAAGATGAATTTGAAACTAAATAATATAATTTTTTAACAACAAAACAAGTTTTTTGAACTAAAATCATGAATCATCAACCAAGAAAAAGAATATAAAACAAAGTTGTTTCTCACCCAAAAATGTAATAGTTGATATTGCAATGGGAATATTCAACTAAAAAAGATACATTTTCAACCACAAATAGAAAGTTAAATTTTCAGTTAAAAAAAATGAATTTGGAATAAAGTAGGTCAATTTTCAACTAAATAAGACAAGATTTCAACTACAATAAGAATACAAAGCTTCTAAACATCTCTACATTTTGTTATTAATTTTTTGAAATCTTTTTAAGTTTTGAATTAAGTTTTAAATCTTCTCAAAACTTCTAAATATCTGAAACTTACTCAAACTTCTTGTAAATGAATAATTGATTTATGATTGCTAATTTTAAATAAACGGTTTAATATTGCAAAATAATAAAAAATTGTTCTTTTTCTTAATTAAAAATTTTCAAAATAAATGGGTCGAAAATTAAATATTTTAGATTAAAACAACATACGAAAACGAGTTAAAATTTAATAAAAGCGTTTAATTGTGAATCTATTATTTTTAAACTGAACATAGTTCATAAATTTTCAATTGGACGTTTGCAACATTTCAATTTTGAAGGATAAAATCTGTAGATTTTTAACAGATTCATTATCGTATAAAGGATATTTAAAGTTGTTTTCTTTTCTTCAAAATTTCAATTTCAATCGCTATTGATTTTTAATTGTTTAAGTTTTCGAAACTGCATTTAGAAATTTGGTAACTCGAAATGCGCTCTTAAAACTGAAGATCTAAAATGTAAAATATTGATAGTAAAAGATTTTATAATTACACACTGTAAACTGAATCATTTTGTAATTAAAAAAAGTTAAAAATTAAACTTAACAGTACAAAAAGTTAAAATGCAACTTATTTTAAATTTAATTTTACAGGATAAGCGCAAAAATGTGTTTAAAAAATCCGGAATTATAATCATATTATTTTTGTTAGTAAAAAAATGAATTGGTATCAATTCGCAATATTAAAATACCGGCCATTAACTTTTCAAAATCCTTGTCATTTCCCGGTCTAGCGACCCTGAATAAATTAGAAAGCTTTTCCTGATTTTCAATTGTAAACTAACTCTTTGATTCCTATTCTTCAGGGCTTGCCGAAAATGCCATGTTGGTATTACGAGAAAAAGAATTTAAAACATACACCTTCCATTCAAGATGGCATTGACTATGACACAGAATGCCGATACAGAAAAGAAGGCGCACGATTTATTATCGACACTGGCACAAAAATGGATCTCGGATACAACACCATGGCCACTGGAGTCGTTTATTTTCACCGATTTTACATGTTTCACTCGTTTAAAACTTTTCCACGATACGTGAGTGTCCAAACTTGAAAAAAGGAAGAAAATATTCTCTTAAAATTGTTCTCGTTTAAAATTCAAACTATTTCCAGGTGACTGCCTGCAGTTGTTTATTTTTAGCCGGCAAAGTGGAAGAGACTCCAAAAAAGTGCAAAGACATTATCAAAACTGCAAAAACATTGCTGACTGATCAAAAGTTCCTGACTTTCGGTGAAGATCCTAAAGTAAGCTTCTGCATTTAACTTTAAATTCGAAATTCGACTTTTTTAATCAAACTTACTGGGAAATTAAAATGATGAAATCATCCCAAACTATTGTCGCGGAATATAAATTTAAAAAAAAACCTCAAAAGTGTTCTAGGCAAAAATTGCTTTCGACCAGTTTAAACTTTGATTAAAGGGCGAAACGGATTTTTATTTACAGGAAGAAGTAATGACGCTAGAAAGGATTTTGCTTCAAACAATCAAATTCGACCTGCAAGTCGAGCACCCGTATAGTTATCTATTAAAATACGCCAAGTGTTTAAAAGGTAATTTCTCCAATTCTCCTGCACTCTACTCCCTTTTTATTCTTGAAAAACTTCCCGGTTTCTATTTAAATGAATTAAAATTAACTTGAATGTTTATGTAAACTATTAGTTCTTAGTTTATCCAACTATTTTTGGTTGGAAGTTCATTCTTTTTGGTCCAAAAGTCTACTATTATATTTTTGGATATGAATTCATATTCCTTGGTTTAAAATTTTATTATTTGCTGTCAAATTTAATGATTTAGTTGGAAATTAAACAATTTTGTTGAAAGTTTTGTTCCTTTTTATCTACCAAATTGTTTTTGGTTGGAAATTAACTTTTCTGCTTGAAGATTCATCGCTTTAGTTGAAAATTGATATCTTTTTTTTTGCAAATTTATTTATTTAATTGAAATTTCGTCTTTTTGGTACAAAATTCAGCTTTTTGGTTGAAATTTCATGTATTCTATTGAAAGTAAAATATTTTTGCTAGAAATATTAGGAATTTAAGAGTTTAAAATTGAACGTACCTACTTTAATTTTATTTAAAAGAATTTATTCCACTATTTTCGTGATAGATCTTCTTACTTCGACTGTTTTATAGCATTTTTGTCTGTAAAGCCTATTAACAATACACAATTAATGTAACTTATAAAAATTTGAATAAAAAATGTTATTAAATAATTTTTATAATTAAAATTAACTTTCTTTCAGCTATAATATAAAGCAATACATCTATCACGAGTTGTAAAGAGTATATTTAACTAAAAAATATACTAAAAAAATAGTTTAAGTTTCAGTTTAAAATATTATTTTTCAAAACAAAAATATATTTTTCAACCAAATAGTAAACTTTGGAACCAAAAAAGAGGTTTCAACTAAAATGTTGAATTTATTAAGCAAAAGTAGAAAGGATGCAATTAAGTTTAAACAAAATTTCAACCAAAATAACTCAAGTTTTTAATAAAATAGTTAATTTTTTCAACCAATGAAATAGATGCTCAAACAAAAAGATTAATTTTTCGCCAATAGGATTAATATTCTAACACAATAAATAAATTATCAGCAAAATACATGCATTTTCAACGAGAAAAGAAGACGATTTTTCAATAAAATAGTACATTTTTGCAAACAAGGAAATAAATTTTTAACGAAAAAAAAGATAAATTTTCAAACAAAAAACAGAATACTTTAATTTGAAGTTAAAAATTAATTTTTAATAAATTAGTTGATTTTTCAATCAAATAAATTATTTTTCAACCGAAAAGAATTATTTTTTACCAATAAGCTTAATATTATACCATTAAAAAAATCAGCAAAATAAATGAAATTTCAATAAAATATTTGAATTTATAATTTAAAAAAATTAATTTTCAACATAAAAGATGATTTTTTTACCAATAAAATGCGTCATTTTTTAACAAACAGTTAGAAACGTTATTAATTAATTTTTATAATGGAAATGTACTTTTGTTACAATTATAAATTATTCTATCAATTGAATTTCCAACCCGTTAAAAAATTAATTTTTAACAAAAAGAAAACGAATTATTAATAGAGTAGTTCACTTTTTCAACAAGAAAAATCAATTATTAATTAAAATCATAAATCTTTAACCCAATGAATTAATTTTTTAACCAAATAGTTAAATTTCCGACCAAAAAGATGAATTTGTACACTAAAAATATAATTTTTTAACCACAAATATAATAGTTGAATTAAAAGATAGTAGTTAAAATAAAAATAGTTAAACGAATTTTTAACCAAGAAAGGGGGGTTTGAACTAAAATGACGAATTCTCAACCAAGAAGAAGAATTAAGAAAAAAAGTTTTTTCTCAACCAAAATGTAATAGTTAATATTACAAAAAAAAGAGTTTTCAACGAAATATGAGGAAATAGATTATTTTTTAAACAGGAGCATTTTAGCAAAAAAAGAATAAATTGCTATGATTAAAATTGCAATGGGAATATTCAACTAAAAAGGATAAATTTTCAACCACCATAAGAATACTTGAATTATCAGTTTAAAAAAATAGAATTTTAATATAAAAATATTAATTTTCAACCAAGAAAAGAGATTTTTCTAGAAAATAACGATATTTTTGACAACAACAAAAACAAAGTTTTTGAATTAAAATGATTATTTATCAAACAAAAAAATGAATGTTTAGAAACTAGTTCTACTTGAAACAAACTAGTTCCATTTTCAACGAAAAAATTTCGTATGTAATTTTAAATAAAAAACAGTTGAATTTAGTTAAATAGAAATAAGAATTTTTATCAAAATAACTGATTTTTGAAACAAGAAAGACTTTTTAGTCAATAAAGAAAAAGAAATTCATCTTCAAGAAAAACACAAGATGAATTCTTAAACAAATGATAAAATTATACGTTTGTAAAAATTATTTCTTATTCACTAATTATCTTTTCTGAAGTTTAATTTTGATTTAGGTGCCACGTTTATTTAATTCGTATAATTTATTTGTATATTCATTCTTTAAGTTTTTGGTTGAAAATATTTCAATTGTGCCAATATTAATTTTATTTAAAAGAATTTATTCTCCTATTTTTGTTAAAAGTCTCCTTATTTGTTCTGTTTTAGTGCATTTTGGCACATGAATAGTAAAAAAATATATAGAAATTTAGAAAAGAAGTATTAGAAAATGAGCTTTTTTTAATTTAAGTGTACCAAGTTACATAATTAAACAATGTAATATTTCAAGTTGATCAACTGCAAAAAAAATGTTCTAATTTAAACCATTTAAAGTCAAATTTTCCAAATTTATCCATTTTAATCTGATTTGAGCCTGAGATTTTATTTTAAAATCTTACCATTAACCAATTTAAAATTGTTTATTTGGCCTATTTCAAACTAAAATATTTGGGATTTAAATAAAACTTTACAGATATCACAATTTAATTAATTATTATTGATGGTATTTTTTAAAAGAGAAAATATTTTCGACCATGAGAACGATTTTAAACAAAAAAAGATTGTTTATTTAACAATTTTTTCGTACCCAATTTTTCAAAAAAAATTCTATAATTTCAGAAATCATTAAATAAGCTTTTAATAATATTAAAAAATAAGCATTTCTTAGACCAATATTGTTTCTTCTATTCTATATGTAAAAAATGTAGGTTTATTTCCTCCAGTTTCCCCCTTTTTCCTGAAAATTAGCCCATTTCCTCTTTCTTTTTTACTCTGTACTCGCTGAAATGATTAATTTCCTACAATAAATAATTATTTCCCAATTTCAGGTGACAAGAATAAGTTGCAAAAAATGGTGCAAATGGCGTGGACTTTTGTCAACGACAGGTTACTTATTTAATAACAAAAATTAATCAACTATTTTACCCAAGACCCAAGTATTTGATCTGATTTGTTTTTGTTGCAGTTTGTGCACGACTTTATGTCTTCAGTGGGAGCCGGAAATAATTGCCGTCGCGCTGATGTACTTAGCTGGAAAATTAAGTAAATTTGAAGTAGTCGACTGGCAAGGAAGACAACCGAAACACTTGAGATGGTGGGATATGTTTGTTGAAGATGTTACAATGGACCTTCTAGAAGGTCCGTTCTCCTTTTTCATACTAGCTTTTTTTCCAAATCCTTAAATATTCAAAGCTGAGAAGTAGAACTGAAAAATTCAATTGTATTATATGGATTTGTCTTTTCCAGATATTTGCCACCAAGTTCTGGATTTATATTCGCAAGCGAATAACGCGAAACCGCCGGACTCGCCTCCTTTAATCCCTTCAACTGAAGCTGCTAGGGAAAGAATTGTCGCACCACCTTCCATAGAATCTGGATCAAGTACTCCAAATGGTGAGTAAATACTAATAAAATTCTATTTTAGAATTAAGTATTGACAGGGTTGCTACAAAATCCCAATTTCGAAATCCCCTGACTTTACCCTCACGAATTTTTCATTTTTTCTGGCCTTTTTAAAATTTTTATTTCAGGTATAATTCCGGTTTGAAGACTTTTAGTGACAAAAGTTGTACCCAATATTATTACCATTCAGGATATAAAAGCTGAGCTGCAAATTGAAAGTCTTGAATTTTAAATGATCTAAAATTGAAGTTTGAGTTTTTTTCATTAAAAAAATGTTATGTTCAAGTGCTCAATAATTTTCTCGTTTAAAATGGAAATTTCTAATACTTTTAAACTAAACAATTTTCAATTAAATGCAGTTAAAATTCAAAATTTCAAACTTTTAATTTAGTTTCAAAAATATATAATTTTAGGCTAGAAACATTTAAGTTTAAAATTTTATTTAGGGTTTAACTGAGAACTTTTTAAATTAAAATTTTGAAATTTTCATTTCTAACAATAGAAATTTACAATTTTTAGAAAATCATGCTTATTATTCTTAAAAACAAATGTTTATTCATTTTAGGTTTTGAAAACAATCAAAATTTGGCTATTCATATCGAAATTTTAGTGTCAAATAGCCACAGCCAACTTAAAACAAAATTTAGAATTTTGCAGATTTAAAATAAATAATTTCGAAGCTTTTTAAAAATTGTGAAATGCTTCAAAAGAATAAAAAAAATTCTTAAGATTTCTAGAAAAATTGAAAATGATTTTTCATGTTGGATAATTATTTTAAGAGAATATATATTTTTTTAATTCAGAAAATGATCTGGAAGATTTTTAAAAATTTGCACGGTTTTCAAAAAATGGTAGGAAAAATTCGATTCATTTTAAGATATTTATCGCAGTTTTTCTAAAACTTAAAAAAAATCCTGGAAATGGAAAAAAATCTCATTGAAATATTCTTGATCCTTTTCTGATATTCCTGGAAATATTTTCAAATCTTTTGAAATACTCTCTTAAAATAATTATTCAAAATGAAAAATCATTTACAATTTTGCTAGGAATAGCCGATTTTTGTCGATACAAACACTTCGTTTAAATTATTTGAAATAATTTCAGATTTTTTTCTACAAATAGTAAGTCTTCAATTGTTAATTATACATCAAAATTTAATAATTTTAATAACAAAATAAACATTTTTCAAACAGAACAAATGAACTTGTAACTCAATATTAAATAGCTATTCTTTTTCTTAATTACTTTTTTTTTAATAGAATGGTTTAAAAATGGAATATTTTAGTCTGAAACAGTGTTTTAAACATAGTATAAAATTTTAATTACAAATATATTATTATGAAGCTATTTAAATTTTGTTTAATATTTTATAAAGTTTTAATCGGACGTTTGCATTTTTGTAATGGCTGAGACTTTCGAATTAAAACAGTTTAAGTTTTTACGTTAAAAATCTGGAAATTCTTCAAGTTTAAATGGATTTAGAATCGCTTTGTCAAAACAATTATTGTCCATTTCATAAATAATAAATAATTATAAATAATGTTCAACTTCAAACGCTTTTAAATTTCAATTGTTTAAGTCTTCAAGTTTGCATTTTTAAATTCGTTACATTAAAAATATACGCTTAAAAATAAAAATGTTTGAAGAAAAAGATTTTCAAATCACTATTTGTAAACTGAATGATATCATAATTGAAAAAGATAGTAATTCAACTAATTATTGTTAAAAACTGTTGAAATCAAACTTAGACAGATTTTTCTTCTAAACATTTGTAAAATTCCCAGACAAAAAAAATAAATTCACTGTCATTTTCCGCCCTGTATACAGAATTTTATAAGAGAATTGAAATATTTTACATCCGATTTATTTGACTAAGAAATGAGTTTTAAATTAAATAATTGATTTTTAAAACAAGGCATGCGAATTTTTAATAAAATCCATGAAGTTTCAACTAAAAAAAGATCAATCTTAACTTTAAAAAAAATTATTTTGAACAACAACAAAAATTAATTTTAAAAAATATAGTTGAATTTTCAATCAAAAAAATTAAGTAATAATATAATATTAAACCCTGAAAAAGTAATTTTTAACAAAATAGTTCAATTTTTATCCAGAAAGATGAAGCTTCAACTAAAAAAAAAATCTTCTCAACAAAAAGTGCAATACTGGATATTTCTAGAATTTTTTAAAAAATTTTCAATGAAAAACGGTTGAATTCAACCAGATAATACGAATTTTCACAAATTAGTTGAATCCTCAGCTAAAGCAGATTAATTTTCAAACCAAGAAGAGTATTTTCAACAAAAGAGTTGAATTTTCAAATAAGATTTTTTCAGGCAATTTAAAACACAAATATTGATTAATAATGGCAAATTTTGTAGCGAATAGTTGAATCTTCAATCAAAAATAAAAAAAACTAACTGAACTAACTTAAAAGATGAATTTTTAATTTTAAAAGAAAATTTTTCAAGCAAACGCAGACTAGTTAAATTTTCAGTTAAAGAAAAATAATTTTTAATTTAAAAAAAAATAATTTTCAACAAATGATTTAAGTTGCCAGCCAATGAAATGTGTTTTCAATTATAAAGATTAATTTTTCACGAAGGTGATTAATAATATAACACAAAAAAAAAGTTTCAGCAAAATGCATGATTTTTTAACCAGATAGTTGAATTTTCAGTTAAACAATTCTCAAAGAAAATTTCCAACAAAAAAGTTAGATTTTGATGAAAGAAGGTTTTTGAATTAAAATAATGAACTGTCAACCTAAAAATTCAATTTTTAACAATTATGTTTCACTTTAACTAGTTTTTCACTTTAAAAAATATCAATGTAAAGGATCCATTTTCAGTTAAAAATATTCATTTTCAACAGCAAGAAACTGAATTTTAAATAAAGTAGTTAATTTTTTCAGCCAAAGAACTGATTTTTTAACAAAAATTATGAATTTTCAAACCATAAAATAAATTTTACACTAAGGAGTTGAATTTTCAACTAAAAAATGAATAAATGTGACCAAAAATAGTTAAATTCAACCAAAAAGGACGAATTTTTAACAAAAATTCAAATTTAAGTTCTTAATGAAAATAGATTATTTTTCAAACAGTTGCATTGTTAGTAAAAAAAATTATTAAATTTCGATCATACCAGATGCATTTTTTAACCGAAAATATGAATATTCAACAACAAAAAAACTGCAAAAAATGACTTTAACAAAATTTTTGAATTCGCAAAAAAAAAAAATTGAAACAAACGGTGAGTTCTCAACGAAGCCACTTATAAAATATATATATTTTTTTTTTAAATTATGCGCTTGTAAGGTTCAACGTATAGTGAATTCAGATAGTTTTTTTCTAAGTCTTAGTAAGATTTGTTGGGTGGGGTTGATTTGAGAGCAATCAAAAAATTTCCTGACGCTCCCTGACCTGTAGCAACCCTGATTCGGTCGAAAAATTCCTCTTGAAATCGAATCGTATTTTCAATTTGGCACAAATGCTTTACATTTGCAGCGACATTACCAGGAAAAGCACCAAAGACGGAACCGAATTCGGCATCAACGAATGGCTGTGCTCCGCTGGACGGAAGTGAAAATTCGAAACCGTTGGACCTACCTGCACATTTTCCACCGTATCCCGCGAATTTTCCCAGCTCGACAAACTATCCGCCAGTTTATCCCCCTGCAAATATATCAGTGCCACCTCCAAATGTTAATCACATTGTACCTACGACGCACAATTTAGGCACGCCGAGTTCTGTTCGACAGAATATTCAGACAGTAACAACGCCGACACAGCCGCCATTTCCGCCCTACGGCTACCCGTCGAATGCCTCGTTTTTCTCCGGCGGAACACCCACTGGGCCTTCCAGCAATCAACGCTCCTACTACCCCTCGCAATCTTAGGCTATAATATAATATTTTTATATTTTAACTACTACCAAACATTCTGTTCGTTGAGACTGTACGTCGTCGCAAATCTTCTGGGGAGCTATCAGAAGTTCTTTTATAATAAAACCCATTGTAAATATTGTGCAATTTTTGTTTCGTCGAGTTTCATTTCATTTCCATTCACAAAAATTCAAATGAATTGGGAAAAATGTTGAAAAATCAAAGAAAAAATCCACTGATTTTCGTAAAACTGGATTGAATTTAGAGGAATTTAAGATCAAAGAGAAGAATTCAATGAAATTCATAAGAACTCAAGGTGAATTAAAAAAAAATCTAATGAATTTGAAACAATTTGAAAAAACTTAATTGAATTTAGTAACTTTGAAATAAGCTCAGAAAGATTCAAGAGAATTCCAAAGAATTTAAAAGAATTCAGGGTGAATTCAAAGAAAAATTTCAAATCTTTGAAATACTACGAATTTCTAGCACAAGAAATGACTAATGATTACAAAACAATTCAAACGAATTCAAATGAGTTGGAACAATTTTAAGAATCGAAAAAATTCGATTGATTACAATAAATTTTGAATGAATTTTGAGAAATTTAAAAGAATTTAAAAGGATTTAGGTAAAATTAATAAGAATTCAGGACCAATTGAAAATGAATTATAAAAAATATTTCAACATTTCGAAACCCTACGAAATAACTCATGTCCAGTGAATTTTTTTTTAAATCCATTAGAATATAAAAACCCCTAGAAATCCCTTGAAATTGTTTAAATCTCTTGAAAATGCCTTGGAATTTTTTTTAAATACCCTAAAATATTTCAGTCTTTGAAAGCCTTCAAACTACTGAAATAAATATAAAAAAATGGGTAATCTTTTAAAATTTCCTAAAATATTTCGAATCCTTGGATATATGTTCAAAGCCCTTTAAAGTTTTTTAAGCACTTGTATGTATGTAAAAAAATTTTTTATAATCTTTTAAATTATTTAAAAAATTTTAATCCTTTAAACTCCTTTGAAATGTTTTAAAGCTTTAAAAATGCAATCATTGTATCAATTGATCCGCAGGATCAAATAAATTGCAACTTCAACAAAAAAAATTAATACATTGAATTAAGTAGACAAGAATAAATTTATAGAAATGCAAGTGAATTAAAAAAACTTCAAGTGAATTCATAAAATCCAAGAGAATTCCAAAGAATTCAGGGTGAATTTAAAATCTCTTCAAATATTTAAAACACTACAAAATACTTCACTTCTCATGACTAAATTCTTCAAAATGCACTAAAAGATTATAAAATTCTGTGATATTCTATGATGATATTTTCAGAAATCATGAACAAATGTATTAAAATACACTGAGAGTTTTAAAATCCCTCTAAATTCTTGGAAATCTTATAAAATAATGTGAAATATTTTTAAATATTATCCTGAAATATTTAAAAAAAATGCAAGATAATTCAAAAATAGGTATAGACCTAAAATGGCCGCTTTAATCAAAGAAAAAAATTTTCGGCTTTTTCTCAAATTTTGTTTTTAAATGCAATAAATTTAAAAAAATTAAATCCTTTTAGGAAATTTTAAGCTAAAAGCATTAAAATTTGAACGATTTAATTTTTTTTATAAACTGAACACTTCTTAGATTAAAAGTTAAATTATTTTTATGTTAAATAGTTATAAAATCCTTAAAATGTTTCAAAATTTTATTTCAAACTCTTGAAACATGTTAATTTTGTAAATCTTTTTAAATATTATCCTTAAATTAATTTTTCAAAATAAAAAATCAGTTTCAATTTTCCTAGGAACTGTTTTTCATTCTTCAGAAGCCTTTCGAAATTCTCAAAAAGCTTCTAAATTTTTGTTCAAAATCTTCCAAACCCTATACATACAAA
>JAWWLR010000166.1:3402570-3415168 GCA_035041075.1 Acraspis erinacei | reverse complement strand
CCAGTCATCAATCCCTAGAAATGCTTCCCAACCTGCTTTCACAACTCACGTCCAGGGTTTACCGAAAAATGGATCTGTGCCCTTTTTCGACAGAATTCGCAAAACAAGCACCGGGGAAAGATACAAGCCGAGCCTGAGTGCAATCAAAAATTCGAGGTCTACTTTGAATTCGAATGGCGACATCAGGAAAAGTTTACATCTCAAGCTTTCCGTCAGCAGCATGCTTGGATCTCGAAACAACAATGCCGAACTAGAT
Organism: Acraspis erinacei; assembly: GCA_035041075.1. NCBI lineage: Eukaryota > Metazoa > Arthropoda > Insecta > Hymenoptera > Cynipidae > Acraspis > Acraspis erinacei. The sequence goes on along the minus strand of JAWWLR010000166.1, from coordinate 3,414,912 downwards.
GTGAGTAAATTTTGAGAAAAAATAACTAATATTTTGCAATACAGGATTTTTTTTTAAATTCGCACGCGATTATTATTGTGTTTGGTCTCGCGCTATTTTAAAATTAAAATGCAAAATTAATAATGATATAAAGTTTTTGTATAAGCAAGGACAATATTTATGATCATTGATGAAAACTGATATCATAAAATTAATTTTAAATTAAATTTTGTTTAATAACTTATGACTTATTACTGGTTTAATAACTAATTATGTTTAATAATAAAATTAAAAAAAAACAGTTGGATTTAACCCACAAAGACAAATTTTCAATAAGAAACATAAATTATTAAACATATAATTGTTGTAACTATTAATTATGTAATATGTATAATATTTGTGTACAATATATATGCAGATTTTTGAACTCATAGCGTAATAATAAATTTTTAAAGATTGCAAATCTTCTTTTAGACCTAATTTTTTTAACCAGGAAGTAAATCAGAGTTAAATTTGTTTTATCTTATAAATTTCCTACCAAAAATCCATTGGACGACTATTAATTTGCCAGTGGCGACCCCTTTTCGAAAAAAAATCTACTTTGAAGTTTAATCACTCAATTCTCTTCCATTTTTAACTGTTGAAAATTTAATTTTTTCTGTAGATAGACACAAAAGTAATTCAAAATTCTTCAAAGATTCTAAATCTTGTTCAAATTATAATGATTTTTGTTTAAAAATACCAATTTCTGTTTAAAAATAATTTTTGTTTAAAAATACCAAGTAAAAAATTGTAATTGAAACAAGAATTACCGACTAAAAATTCTAACATAATGTAACCATCCATTGTTCGAAAACTGTAAATCTTCTTGTAAAAATACTGTCTTCTGATGTAAACCGCCAACAACAAAAAACTGTTTAAACGTTGTGAATCTTCCTTGGAATATAATTTCTTTTGAATAAAAATACCAATTTCCGACGAAAAACACTGACGTAATCCCTTAAAATAAAATTTATTTTATTCGCCAAAGTTCTGTAGAAATTTATTAAAATCTCTTAAAATCTATTGCAATCTTCAATCATCGTGAAAGTCCATTAAAATGAGTAGAAGTAATTTGAAATCCCTTAATTATAAATTAAATTCGTCCTATTTAATTTCTCGAGAAAAAAATTTTTTAATCTTTTGAAATCCTATGAAATTTTTGGAGAGTTTGATTCAATAAAATCATTTAAATCTTGTGAAATTCCTTGAAAAATATTTAAAATAAATACCTTGAAATTTCATTTATCTTTCAAAGTTTTCTAGAAATCCTTTAAGTTTTTTTAATGGAATCTATTAATAAAATAGCCTAAAATCTCGTTAATTCTTTGAAATCCTTTGAAGGCTATGGAAATGCTACAAAATTATTTGACTCTTCAAACAAAAAAAAGTGCTCTCTTGAAATACATTGGCATCATTAAAATATATAATCGTAAAAATCAATGGCAGTAAGTAAATATAATTTGAAATTGGAGATTCAACAAAATCCTTTAAATTTGGTGAAATTTCTTGAAATACGTTAAAATTTTTGGAATCTCTGGAAATCGTCAAAAATTCTTCGTAATTCCTTAAAATATTCGAAATATCTTAAAATTCTTTGGAATTTCTTTGACATGCATCCAGAGTAGTTGAAGTGCCAAAAATCAGATCTCAAAAAAATAGTTTTTCACGGATTTTAAGAATCAAAGCAATATTGCGGATTATGTCAGTTGAAACTAAAACATTTATTTTTAATGAGTATGGGGTTAAAACTTACAAAAAATATTTATTTGAACAATATTTTTGCAGTGTCATCTTTTCTTATAATCATTTCTTACCAATTTAAAAAGTGGGTAATTTTATAAAATGGAATTTTAATAAATTATGGCACATTTCTTTTGTGAAAATATTCTCTATAACTCTACGTTTTCCAATTTTTAAAGGTATATTTAAGAAGTCTTAAAGCTTTCTTTTTAGAAAAAAAATATGTTTTTCTTTCATAAGACATGAGTAGTAGTATAATTAAAATGACTAAAATCTTCTTTTCAATTTATTAAAATAGCTTAAAATCTCTATATCCCTTGAAATAATTAAATAATAATTTGAAATATTTTAAAATACCTAAAAATCTTTTAAGTCCTTTAAAATTTCGTTATTTACTTCATATCTATTAAAATATTTGGAATCCTTGGAAATTCCTTGAAATAATTCTGCAAAAAATTTTTAATAATTTACAAAAAAAATGTTAATGCGTTCCACTTCTGAAAAATAATTAGAGTGGCCGCCTTATCGTATTTTCAGGTTTAGTTCGAACTGAAAGTTTGAACTGAAAGTTCAAATTGTTCAATCTTAATTTTGAAGCGTTAAAAATTCATCAATCAAATTTGTATTTATTCTTTGATTACCTTTTCCACTTTTCTATGTTAGAATGTCTCTAGGAGGCCTCTAAATTTAATAAAAACGGTGTCTTTTTTTTAGGATGGAGAGAGCATAACCTTCACAACAAGTAAATCGAGTTTGAGACAAGGAATGCCGAAAGAAAAGCCGATGATAATTCGTCCTCTGTCCCGAAAAGATATTTTTTATAGTGGTAGTGTAGTTAATTTACCGGAATATCAGAGTCAGAAGTCCCTCACCAATTATCGCCAGAGCGTTATATCACTTCAAAAATCAGTTAGAGGAGATGTTAGGGATGGAGACTATGAAAAAGGGCCACAACGTGAGTATTTAGATACTTATTTTCTAGGTTTACTCTTTACAGGTCAGATTGGTAAAATCTTCCTGGTTTTTTATGAATTAATAAAGTATATAGTTTAACTTTCAGCCAAGAGGTTGAACTTTTAACAAAAACGATGATTTATCAACAAAAAATGTAATAAACGAGTTTTCAACCAAGAAGATTAATTTTTTTTACAAAAAATTATGAATTCTTAACAAAATATATACACTTTTAACCAAATATTTAAATTTTTAACCAATAAAATTAATTTTCTATGAGAGCAGACGAATTTTCCACAAAGACATCAATTTTTAAGCAAATAGTTGAAATTTCAACCAAGAGGGTCTACTTTTTAATAAAGAAAACGAATTTTCTACAAAAACAGTTTAATTTTGTACCAATTAGTTTAATTTTATAATTAATTGTTGAATTTCAAATAAAAAAAGAATTTTCTATTAAACAGTTACATTTTCAACCCGAGAATATACATTTTCAACAAAAAAGTTAATTTATAATCAATCATTGGAATTTCCAAAAAATAGTTAGAAATAGTTAGTTAGATTTTTTCAATAAAATTATGAATGAACCAAAAAAAAATGAACCAAAAAAAAATGAACTTTTAAGAAAGTAGTTCCACCTGGGAGCTGAATTTTCAAACTAAAGGGATGAATTTTTAACGAAAAAATAATGGTTGATATTTCTTCAAACAAAAAAAGATTTTTATTTGAAATAAAAAGAAACAGTTGGACTAAACCAACAAAGACGAATTTTCAACAAAAAACATACATTTTCATCCCAATAGTTAAATTGTCTACAAAATTTTGGAATTTTCGACCCGAAAAAACGATTAGCCTACATAACACTTGAATTTTCAACCAAAATAGTTTAAGTTTTAATAAGAAAAGAAAAGAAATTTCTGCAGAAGGAGATACATCTTTAAATTTTAACACAAAAAAGACGAGATTTCAACCAAGCGATTGAATTTTAAACCAAAGGATATGACTTTTTAACAAAATTGTTGAAGTATCAACACAGTAATTCAATTTTTAACAAAATAATAAAATCTTTAACCAAAAAAGATGAATTCTGAAGAAAATACATAAATTGTTAACCAAATATTTAAGTTTTGTAACCAAGAAGATTAATTTTCTACCAGAGAAGACGAATTTTCCACAAATACATACATTTTTAACGAAATAATTGAATTTTTAAACCAAGAAGACTAATGTTCAATAAATAACAAAAAACAACGAATTTTCCACAAAACAATTTAATTTTGTATCAAATAGTTGAATTTTAATCTCAATTTTTTGAATTGCAAGCAATAAAAATAAGAATTTTCAATAGAACTGTTAAATTGTCAACCTAAAAATATAAAATTTCAACCAAACAGTTAATTTGCAATCAATCATTTGAATTTTCAACAAAAAACATAAACTTTCAGCTCAATAGCTAAATTGTCTACAAAATTGTGGAATTTTCGACCCGAAAAAACGAATAGCCTACATAACAGTTGAATTTTCAACCAAAATAGTTTAAGTTTTAATAAGAAAAAAAATAAATTTCTGCAGAAAGAGATACATTTTTAAATTCCAAGACAAAAAAGACGAGATTTCAACCAAAGAATTGAATTTTAAACCAAAGGATATAACTTTTCAACAAAATTATTGAAGTATCAACACTATAATTCAACTTTGAACAAAATAATAAAATTTTTAATCAAAAAAGATGAATTCTCAACAAAATACGTAAATTGTTAAACAAATATTTAAATTTTGTAACCAGAAGATTAATTTTCTACCCGAGAAGACGAATTTTCTATAAATAGATACATTTTTAATGATATAATTGAATTTTCAAACCAACAAGACTAATTTTCAATAAATAACAAAAAAACAATGAATTTTCCACAAAACAATTTAATTTTGTATCAAATAGTTGAATTTTATTCTCAATTTTTTTAATTTCAAGCAATAAAAAAAGAATTTTCAATAGAACTGTTAAAGTGTCAACCTAAAAATATAAAATTTCAACCAAAAAGTTAATTTGTAATCAATCATTTGAATTTTCAACAAAGCAGTTAATTTTTCAGTTAAAAAAGTAATTATTAACAAACAAACAAAACTTGTAAGAAAGTAGTTCAGCCTGGGAGCTGAATTTTCAAACTAAAGGGACGATTTTTCAACGAAAAATGTAATAGTTGATATATCTTCACAAAAAAATTTTTATTTGAAATAAAAAAAAAACAGTTGGATTTCACCAGTAAAGGCGAATTTTCAACAAAAAAACATAAATTTTCAAACCATTTTTTTACAGAAAGAGATACATTTTTAAATAAAACATTTTTCTAACCAAAAAGATGAATTCTTAACCAAAAATAGTTCGATTTTCTTATTGGGTTCAATTACCTAATTCAGTTCGCATTTAAGTGGAAAAATGAGAAAAAGGGGAAAGACCTTGATGCCTGCAATAAATAAATAGGCATTTTTCTAATTTATATACTATAGAATAACATTTTTCAAAAAAAGAATTGAAGTTAATTTTAAATATTCGCAAAAGGTTATGACACTTTTTAAATATATTTGACACCATTTACACTTTTCTTTGGGCCTAAAATAAGTCACAAGAAGGCCTGTCTTTAACCAAGAACTGAGTCGAATTTAATTATGTCTACACATATTTTGATGTCGATCTAATGATTGTCCCTTTATTTTCAGAGCCTCTGTGCCCCTGTCTCATTCTGCCAGATTCATTCAAAGAAGCTTTGGGCACGATGCTGGATATGAGTTTGCTGCGAAATCCTGTCTTTGTCATGATTGGGATTAGCAACATTTTCGGAATGGCCGCAACTTATATTCCATTTGTTTACCTTCCCCGAGCTGCTGTAAAGGATGTAAGTATTTTTTGTCTCCTCAAAACAATTGCAATTAACAAGTTCCTTTCAAGATGTCTAGCGACTTTTGTCAATTTTTGTCCGATTAAATTTTTTTTTAATTAAAGTTTATTAAATTCTAAAGAGCTTGACCCTCCGAAATTTTGTCTCCTCTATTTGTTTATTAATAATTTTTCACTCAAAGTATGGGAAAACTGTAATTTTGTACATAATAATTTTTTACGATTTAATAACTGATCAGGAAAACTTTATATTGTCTTAAATGAATGTTACGGGACTGATGCCATTTAATTACAAAACTGATTTAAAAGTTTATAATAGCCATTTTTATAAAGAATACTTGTGGCAAAATAATAAAATTACAAATTTTTCAAATTATAATTTCCTTCAATCGCCAGAACAACTCCAGGTCTTTCTTAAAATAATAAATATTTAATAATATTTGATAAAATATAACAATTTAAAATTTTATAAACAAATTAGTTATAAAAATACAAATTAATTTTGTATCCAGTGAATCTTAACATACAGTTTTATGATTAATTCTCAAACTATTGCGATTGAAAACCCAACTTTTTCCAAGTGAAACTGCCAGCATTTGGAATTTCTCTATTTAAATTGTTTAGAAACATTTAAGTTGTTATATTTTACTAAATATTATCAAAGATTAAATTTTTCAGGAGTATCCGTAGTCATTCTAGCGATTAAAGAAAATTAAAATTTGATAAAACCTTAAATTTGAATATTTTTTCATGAGACTGATTCATCACAATGGTCATGTTCTCAAATATTTTTGTGACTAGCAGTCATTCGTCCAAAAGCTGAAAACATTTCCAGTGCAAAAAAAATTTCTAAGCGAAAGGGGCCAAATTTTTAATTTGTTTATAAAAGTTTAAATTGTTATATTTTATCAAATATTAATCAATCTTTATTAATTTAAGAAATTCCTGATGTCGTTCTGGCGATTAAAGGAAATTATAATTTGAAAAAGCTCAAATTTTAATATTTTGCCACAAGAATTGTTTATAATAAAGTTTATTATAAACTTTTCAATTACTTTTGTAATTAAATCTCATTCCTACATCAGTATAAAGCACTTTTAGCAAACAGACATTTTTTATCGATAATAAGAGTTTTTGCTAGTTTGTTTATAAAATTTGTTGACAACAAATAAATGGACTAATGAACAATTATTTGTATTCTATGATTTATTAGTATTTATTATATTATTATTTATTAATAGACAAATAGAGAAGACAAAAGTTCGGAGCGTCAAGCTCTTCAGAATTTAATTAACTTTGATTTGAAACAAAATGCAAAATCGGGCAAAAATTGAATGCTCTGGACATTTTTAAACGAAAAAAGTGCATTTCCTCCCAGTTGCGGAATTTGTGAAAATATTTAGTTTTTCTAGTAAATTTTCGATCGTATTATGGTCCTGAGTTTTGAATTTGAATCTTTTGACTTTTAAGATTTTAAAATTGATGCTTAAAATTTGTTTAGTGCAAGCGCTCAATAATTACAGTTACAAAATTAAAATAGGCAACATTATTCAATTGGACAATTCTTTATTTAATCACGTTATATTACAACATTTGAAATTTAAATTCTTATAAATTGAACAGTTGAAAGATTTCTGATTGAATATCTTATTTATAATTGCCCATTTTTAATAAGTAGTCAAATAATATTGCTAAATATTTTTAAAAAATTCTTTTTTTTGTAATTAAAAAATTTCAAATTTAATGGACTGAAATAATATTCGAAATGGATTGGAAATTAATTAAAAGCGTTTTATTATGAATCTATTTATTTGAAATTATTTTAAAATTTTAAATGGTTTATAAAGTTTTGATCGAACATTTTTTTTAACTTTAAGGATTTTAGAATTACGCATTATAATGTGAATGATTTAATAAATGAGAAAGTTAAAAATTAACGGCTCTTCTGTCTCAAAAAATCCCGATCATTTCCCGGCCCAGCTGCTACAATGTTTTAAAATTATTAGTTCAAAGGTAAAAAATTCAAACTTCAAAAAGGTTGAAAATTGAATTTTCCCAAATTTTTATTTTACTTTTTATTCTTGTTCGTATTTATTTTAGTAATTATTATACTATTTTTAATCAGCGCATATATGGTGGACGTTTCTCCAATTAATTTTTAAAAATTTTGTTACACTTTTAGTATTTTTCGTTTTGACTGACCATAATTTCGAAGAATGAATATTTCATATTAAACATTATTTTCACAAGTTCAAGATTAAATCGTCAATAATAATTTTGACAGTAAAATCGTTTATAAATTGAATATTCAAGTGTAAGAAATGTATTAATGTTTAAACTTATTTCATCTGAGTTAAGAATTTATCAGAATTCAAGAAAAAATTATCACAAATCCGGATATTTGAAAATGAAATTTTGCTGGACGTTTTTAAATTGATAACAAATTGATTTTCAGGGAATTGCAGAAAAGCCGGCAACATTTCTGCTATCTGTTATTGGAATCACGAATATTGTTGGACGAATTGCCTGTGGGTACATCGCAGATTTTCCTCGAGTAAATTCTCTACTATTGAATAATCTCTGCTTGATAGTGTGTTCAATTTCGCTGGCCGCGACACCATTGTGTCACTCGTATGCAACGTATGTAGCAGCAAGCGTCTTTTTTGGACTCGCGATATGTAAGGATGCAATATTATAATTCGTCTTGTAAATTTGAAAGTTTACGCTAAAAAAACATCTGCCTTATTCTTCTTATCATTATATAGTTTAAATAATTTATTTATATTAATTCTATTTCAATTCTAAATTCCAAATTAATAAAAAATTGCTCTCTTTAAAACAAACTGAAAACTCAAATGGGCCAGAGAGACGTGCCCTTATTTATTTGGAATCATTTCCAAAAGTTTCAACATAATATTTATATTTTTCATTCAGAATTCATCAATTTTTGTTTAAAAATCTACTATTTAGTTGGAACTGCAAGGATTTGATTAAAAATGCAACTTTGTATTGAAAATTCATTTTTAGATAGAAAAGTCATACTCTTTGGTTCAAAGTTTTTGAGTAAAAAGTCTAGAATTATATTTTGGATTCAGAATTCATCAATTTTGGTTAAAAATTCTAGTATTTAGTTGAAAAAGTATTATTTTTTTGTTGAAAATTTAACTATTTTGTTAAAAATTCATCTTTTTGTCGGAAAGTGAACTATTTTGTTTAGCATTTGTCTTTTTGGATAAAGGAAAACCGTTATTTTGGATTAAAAGTCTTATTTGTTAAAAATATCTACTATTTAATTGAAAATCCAACTATTTTGTTGCAAAGTGATATTTTCTGGTCGAAAATTCAATTTTTTGTTTAACTTTTGTCTTTTTGGACAGAACAATTATCTTTTTGTCTTGAAAATTTAATCAATCGATGGAAAATTCGTCTTTCTTGTTTGAAAATTTTGTTGTAAATGGAATATATTTCAACTTTAAATCTTAGAAATGATTTTGCCTATATTAATTTTATCTAAAAGAATTTACTTCACTATGATTCCCCTATTTTCTTGAAAAATCGCTCTCTTTCCCCTTCTTTTTGAGGAGATTTTGGGCTGTGAAGTCTGTAATGTGGATCCATTTAAAAAATCTTTTCTGTGTTTTAGAAACAATAAAATTATGTGTTATGCATGGCTATATTTTCGAAAAAGTAAAATAATCTTGCATTTCTAGTTTTCTGATGTTTGTTTTTTATTTTGCTTTCAGCGGGATATATTTCACTGACGTCGATTATTTTAGTGGATCTTTTGGGTTTGGATAAGTTGACCAATGCTTTTGGTTTGCTGATCTTGTTTAGAGGAGCAGCCGCGATGGTGGGACCGCCTATCGCCGGAGCCATTATTGATGCAACTGATAGTTATACAATAACATTTTACATGGCAGGATTTTTGTTCCTTCTTAGTACTATTACGAGTTTTATGGCTCCTATGATGAAAAGCTGTACCACGCCACAGGTAAGTTAATAACTTTATTATTTCCCCTTGATTTATTAAAATATATTTAAAATATTTGCAATAAATCTCAGATACTTTAGGATATTATTAACAATAATTTATTATTTATATTTTTGAAAACTTTCAAATTTATGCGGTTGTTAGATTTAATTGGTGTAATCAGGGTGGGCGTTTGAATCAAAGAAAAAATTCCCGGTTCTCAAAAAATTGTCGCGGTCAATGTAATTTAAAAAATCTAAAGCCAACAATTTTTCCATTTAAAGTCATAAAAACTGAATTTTTAAATTTTAAAACTGAAGCTTAAAAGTTTTTTAATTCAAAAATATTGTATTCAAGTTCTTATTAATTAACACTTATAAAATTAAAGCTTCTAACACTTTTCAACGAAAAAATTTTCAATTAAATGCAGTTAAGTTCCAAAAATATAAGTCTAAGTTCTAAATTGAAGTATGAATCAATGAATTTACAAAATTTCAAAATTCTATCATTTTAAGTAATTTTAAGCTAGAAATTTATTTTTATTTTAATTAATTTTATTTTAAATAATTTGGAAATCCTTGAAATGATTCAAAATATTATTTCAAAAGCTTGAAATATGTTTTACATACATTAACATTAGCACGTTGTTTTACATTTTTTCAAATTTTAAATTATTTAAAAAAAATTTCCTAATAGTTTTTTTTAAATTACTGTAAAATAAAAACAATTTCCTTAAAATCTTTTTCATTTACATTTGATATTTTTGTAAATCTTTGTAAAACTTTCTAAATATTCTCTTAAAATACATTTTTCACAATAAAAAATCATTTTCAATTTTCGTAGGAAATGTTTTTTTATTCTTCTGAATAATTTCAAATTCCATTGCCTTTCAAAATTCTTAAAAAGCCTCTACATTTTTAGTTCGAAATCTGCAAAAATCTATATTTTGTTTTTAAAGAAGGATTTTATCGGTTTTAATTATTTCAAATCATTTAGAATTTTAAATTAATTTATAATTTTTCTAAAACTTCTAAATATTCGAAATATCTTTATACATAAAAATTCATCAATTTGACATGAAAATTCATTTTTTTTTAAATATAAAAATTAAAATTTTAAGTTGAAAGGCTTAACTTTTTCTTTAGTTTTGAATATTTTATTTGTAATTACTGATTTTAAATGAACAGTCACATATTTTTTAATATTAGGTCATTGTTCTTTTTCTACTTACAAATTGAAACAGTTTAATTTCTAATTATTCACTTTTTAATCCTCGTGTACAATTTAATTTTAAAAATCATTATATATTTACAGTTGATCGACTAAAAATGTTTTTTTTTTAAATTAAAAATCTAAAATGTAAAATGTTTAAAGTAAAAGATTTTCCAATTGCGCATTCTAAACTGAATAATATCATATTTCAACTAGATAGCAATTTAACTAATTATTTAAAAAACGGTTGAAATCAAAGTTGGACAGATTTTTTTCTAAATATTTGTAAGATTTCCGGTCACAAGATAAATTCACTGTCATTTCCCGGTTTCCTGGTTCAATGGCCAGCCAGTGCAATTTAAGTATTTTCAAGCTTCAAAATTTTAAAGATTTATCAACGGCGATAGATTAAAATTTTATTTTTTTAAGAAAATTTACATTTGAATGGATTGAATCCGTGTACAGCTCTCGGACTCATATAAATAATTTTTTAAAAAATTGCAGCAAAATAGTCTTACGCAAATTTTTAAATAATAAATCGAGGAGTTGACTATTTTTAAATCTGGTATAAAATATTATATCTCCTAAAATCGCGGAAAACCCTTTCGAATCTTTTAACATACCCTAAAACCCTTAAAATCCATTGAAATCATTTAACAATTCCTGAAATCTGTCGAGATCCTATAAAAATATCTAGAAAACTCATTTTAAATCCTTTTAAATCTTCAAAATCACTTGAAATCCGTAGAAATCTCATGAAATCTTATAATTTTATTCAAGATCGTATGAAAATCCCTTCAAAATGGGCGCAACCCCCTGTAATTTTTGAAACCCGTTGGAATCCCTTGAGAAATATTCTGAAATCCTGTGAAATTTTTAAAACCCCCTAAAAAAATCTGAAATCTCTTTAAATTCCTTGGTATTTTGAAAATCCTTTCAAATTGATAAAATTCTTTAAATCTTCAAAAGACCCTAGTAATCCCACAAAAAATCTTGAAATTTGTAATATCTTTCAAAGTTGCTGAAAAATAATGCAATTCTCTGAAATCCTGTTAAATCTCATAGAATCTGAAAAGGCTGCTTGAAATCCCTTAAACTATTTTAAAATATACTAAAAGCTTAAAAATGCCTTGAAATATTTTTAATCCATTGAAATCCATTCTGATTAAGTCCTCCGAAATGTCGAGAATCTCGTAAATTCTCTTGAAATTTGCAATATCTTAAAAGCTCTTCCGACATTCTGATAACTTTGAATTCTCTGAAATCAGATGAATATTCTTGAAATCTCTTAAAATACTTTGGAATATTTAAAAATATTTTAAAAACTTTGAAACCCTATGAAATCCTTTCAAATTCCTGACGTCAGTTTTAATATTAGGTTCAAATAAATTCTTTCGTTGTTTTTTAGAGTCCTTTAATCAAGAGACTTTTTGAAAGTATATTTTTATTTAAAAAACACGAAAGAGCGGGATTTTTTAGAATAAAAAATTCTTTCGTGAACTTTCTTAAACCAGACAAGAAGACTTTGACTAAAATTCAAATATTTTTC
>JAWWLR010000166.1:3376680-3386706 GCA_035041075.1 Acraspis erinacei | reverse complement strand
GATTAATAGCCCAGATAGTTGAATCGGCTATTAATCACGAAATTTCATGATAAATAGCCCAGATCGTAAAATTGGCTGTTAATCGCGAAATTTCGTGATTAATAGGAGCGGCCTTTTAAATATTAATAAAGTTCCTTACACAGAAAGTTTTTGAGAATATTACAACACGAGATTGCGGCCTCGGAAATTGTGAACAAAATTTAGGTCCACACAATAAAAATCACAAATTTTTGTTTTGGGGCATGACAAATTTGAAACTAGCAAAAAAATTAGAAAAAGGGACAGCAAATAAGAACTCAGGACGTCTACTCATCACATAAATGGTGTTAAAAAACTTAGGTCAAATAAAATTGTACGTACCACTTGGACTGTGATATCAAATCTTTTAATTTCTATAATTTGCGATTCAAGGTCCATTCTATTTTCTAAATTGCAAAAATTGACAAAAACCCGTCTGTCCTTTCGATTCTTTATGGCCGAATAACATTAACAAAGACCGCAATGAAAGGAAAACATAATCTATAAAAATGTCAATTTTCATCCACCCGTTTAACGTTCTTTAGTATTTCGGGTGATTGGCATTGTTACAAACGTAAATGTCTATCATTAAAATAAACTATTTGACACTATCTTCACTCCTAAAACGACAATGAATATTAAACACGAGAACCCGATTTCGTGACAATATACAACCAAGACCTAATAGCGCGAGAGTACCTTCCTCCCAACCACTTTCCGGGCATGGTTGCCAATCTAAGTATTTTTTTCGAATTTATATAAATCTGATTAGAAGAACCTTATGGAAAATTCTTATAAAGAAAATCGTATTGATGCGTGTTCTTTAAATATATCTTACAGTGTTATATATTAAGTATAAGAATTAAATATATTCAAGAAGTTTCTGAAGCTTTTTATGTCTTAGAGTTGGTAGCCATGCTTCCCTCCAAAAGTCCGTGAGTGTGGACCCCGTAACCCGAAAAAACGACCAAAATTCTCACTTTCGTGATGTTCAGGGCACAGTAATTCTTTACTCTTCGAAATTTGATTAATTCAAGATCGTTCTCTCTGGAAATAATGAGTTTTTTGTACTACGATATAAATTTTACTTTAGGAAACTCAATCGACTAATCAGTTGGTACATTCCGCAGTATTTCGTTAACGAAAAATGTGTTGGGAAATTGGGGATCTTTCAGTCTTCGGAAATGTATAAGAATACGAATAATGTTGATCCTTTTTGTAATCGCTGCCCACGGTTTCTGATATTTGTCATATATAATTATTGCGAGAAGACAATACTTGAATATCTCTAGGAAAAACGAATTAACCTAATTAGTTTTTGGATTTTTTCGTGAGCGGGTGTCGGAAAGAGAGCATATAGGTTATGTTTTTGTGTCAGATTGCCGGTTGTGTGTCTTTTTTTTTGATATTTGGTTATATTTACATTCGGCCGTGTCAATAATCGAAAAATAATTGTTGATATTCTCAAAAACAATCGACCTCGGATGACGATTTTTGGAACTTTCAAAGACTATTAAGATCGTAATCAAAGAGGTATGTATATTTTTATGAAAAAAATTTCCGGCGTTGTAAAATTGGAACTTTTTTTAACTGTCGCTCAGATTGAGAAGAGTTTGAATGTTATGTCATTAAATAAATTAATTATTTACGTCTAAACGACTCTATATGTATAAATTTTTGTTGAATATAAATCTTACAATACAAAAATGAATCTTGCCAAATTTTTCCATTTTATTATAAATTAATAAACTTTTTTAATTTTCTATAATTTAAACAGGAATTTTGCAGAAAATCTGTTTTAATTAATTTCTTGCTAACGTTTTTCGTTGTTAAGTACTAAAATTCCGATATCATTTTTCACAGTATATTGAATTTAGTTTTAAAACGTTGTAACCTAAAAGTTTATTTTGTATTTATCAGTGAACTGCAGGTCGGAAAATTAAAAACTGTCAACAATTTTGTTAGGAAGTTATTATTTTCGGTTGCAAATTAAACTTTTTTTAATTCGTATATTTGGGTTGAAAATTCATCTATAAAATCGCACCATTTTTGGTTGAAATCATAGCTTTTTGTTTGAAAATTAATCTTTTTTGGTTGATGATTGAACTATTTTCTTGAAAATTCATCTTTTTTGTTTCGAGTTAGTCTTTTGTTGTTGATTTCAAGTGTTTTTTGTTTAAAATTACAATAATTTTTGGTTGACATTTTTTGTTGGGAATTCATCTTTTTTGGGTAATGATTCGTCATTTTAGTTGCAAAACCTTTTTTTTTATTCAAAATTGAAATATTTTTTGGTTCAAAATGATTATTTTTAACTGTCTATTTTAAGTAGAAAACTAATATTTTTCAATTGAAAATTAAACTATTTGTTGAAAATTATCTTATTTATGGTTTAAATTTCATTTTTCTAACTGAGAATTTAACTATTCTATTTTTGGTTGAAATTGTATCTTTTTTAGTTGAAACTTTATGTTTTTTTTCAAAATTGGTCTTTTTGGTAACAAAATGACTATTTTTTGTTGAAATTGATTCCTTTTGATTGATAATCTAGTTCTTCATTGAAAAATTGATTGTCACTTTTCGTTTAAAAATTCATTTTTTATTTGAATTTTCATTTTTTTCGGTTGACAATTTATTTTTCATACTGAAAATTGGTCGATTCTATTTTTGGTTAAAAAGGTATTCTTTTATTGAAAATTGATATATTTTGTTGAAAATTAGTATTTTTTTGTTGTAGACAATGAATTTTTTGGGCCGATCATTCAGTTATTTATTTAAAAGTTATATTTTCTTTATTCAAAGATAATCATTTTAGTTCAAACTTCTTTTTTAAACTGAAATTGTTTATATTTTTGTTTGAAAAATTATATTTTTTGTCTTTTTGCGTTAAAAGTAGTCTTTTTCAGTTGAAAATTTCTTTATTTGGTTAAAAATACATGTATTTTGTTGAAAATTCGTTTTTCGTAATAGAATAAATATTTTTTTGTTGACTAATTCATATTTTCAGATAAAAAATACGGAATTTAACCGTAACTATAACCCCTTTTCCAGCTCGTTCAGGACAGCGTTACGGAAAATTCTGTAACCATAAACAGTGCGTTATTACTTACCAATTTTTAAAGAGATTATTTAGTGATTTGTTAAGTTTTTTATTTATTAGTTTAAAAAAAAATATTTATATTGTTTAATTGTAAAGATCATAAAGGCTGGGAGTTCTTCAAATTTTCTAGTTTTTTTTTAAACATTTATTTTTTATGTTCTTATAAATCATTTTGTTGTTTTTTTAATTTTTTAAGCTATTTAATTAAGAGATTTTTTAAAATGTGTTTTGCATGTAATTATGAAGAACACATAGACTTTTTTTTAAATTTTAGTTATTTTTTTATTTAATTTATTTAATTTTCGTCATAAATTATGTACTTATTTTTTTATTTTTCCAGTTTTTTTTGTCATTAAGCAGTGTCAGCTATTTAAAGTAATGTGTAAAGCTAAGTTTAAAAAATGACACCTATAAAACCTGAAATGTCAGAACATTTTTTTAAAGTCAGGGAATTTTTTCGAGAGTGTGCTTTAATTAAAAAATTGTAATATAAAATCAAAGAACAAAGTTTTTCATTTGCAAAAGAAACTTTATATTACTGGATTGAACTATTTTGTTGAACATTACATTTTATTTTTGGCTGACAATTTTTGGTGTGGCTGTTCTAGTCAAAGAATCATGATTTTAGTCGAAATTTTTATTTGAAAAATTAAGAATTTAAAGAGTTTTATATTAAATTTAAATACAGTACCTACGTTAATTTTACTTTTGAGAATATACATATTTCCCTATTTTCGTAAAAAACCTCCTTATTTTCCCTGTTCTTGCAAGGCGTTTTATCATACTCATAAAATAAGTCAAATTTGATCCCTAGAAACTTGTAAAATTAAGACATTACTTATCATTTAATAAAGTTAGTTTCACAAAAAAAGTTATTTAATTTTACATACGAATAGTACTATTTTTACAAATTCAAATATTTAAAGGAATTAAAAAAAATTATTTATACTAAACTCGCGAAATTGTATACATATTCCCAGTCTATTGTACTATGAAAAATTGTACCTAGAATAATCTTGAGATATCCGGAAAAATCCTGGAATTGTCAATGTACCTGAAGTTCTAAACATTCAAATGAACGAAATATTCTTTCACAATTATATTTTACCCATAAATATTGTTCCAGAGAGAATTAAAAATAATTAATTTGAAGTATCTTTTGGTAATCTATTTTTTACAATACAAATCAATTTTTTAGCACTGTTTATAGTTCGCATAACCATCATTTAAAAATTTGGTTAATTTAAACGTCTAGAACTGCATTAAAAATGGCTAGGCTTAAACTGAACCGCAATAAATACTCACAAACATCCGCTTGTCCGGGAAACCATGCATTTTTTGAGACCAGGAAACACGGGGAATTTGACACATTTTTAGAAAAAAATCTGTGCAACTTTTATTTCAAGCTTTTTTTAAATAATTAGATAAATTGTTATCTTTTTCAAGTACAATATCACTCTATTTAAAATATGTAATTCGAAAACTCTTCACTTTAAACATTTTCCATTTTAAACTAAAACAATTAAAAATTAGCAGCTTTTAAAATCGAAGATTTGTGAGAAAAAACATTTTTAGTTGATCAACTGTGAATATAAATTAATTAACTATTTTGTAAATAGTATCTTAAGATTTAAAAAGTGAATAATAATTAATTTTACAAGCGGATTCGGGATTGGTTCTCAATTTTTGAATTTCTAGACTTTAACGCTAAAAATTAATTTGTTTCAATTGGAAAGTCTTATTAGTTAAACAAATGGTAAAATTAGGATGTATAGAGAACAATTAAACACCTGATATTCTTAGAAAACATTCGAGTAAGTTGAAGAGACATATAGAAGTTTTGAAAAAATTAAAAATTAATTTAAAGTTGCAAATGGTTTCAAATAATTTAAACCAACAAAATCCGGCTTTTGGTACTGAAATTTCTGTGCAAATAGTCCACAGCCTAATTTAAAACCAAACCTATATTTTAACTTAAAAAGAATAAAAATCATTTCCTAGGAAAATAGAAACTGATATTTTATTTTGAAAAATTAATTTTTAAAGAATATTTAAAAAGATTTAGAAAGATTGACAAAATTGTAAAACGTGAATGTTGAGGATTTTAAAGAATGTTTTCATTTTTCAGATTTTTAAAAAAATTGTTAGGAAGAATTTCAGGAAAAATTCAAACCATTTTAAAAGATGTGTAGAAGTTCTGAAAAAGTTTTAAAATAATTAAAAAATTTGAAAAAATATAAAACAACATGTACATATTTCAAGATTTTGAAATAAAATTTTGAAGCATTCTAAGGATTTTTAAGCTATTTAAAAGAAGATTAATTAAATTATTAATATAACAACTGTTCTGTTTATACAAAAAAATATGTAATCTTTCAATTTTTAATGTTTCCAGCTAAAAATTGCTTCAAATTATCTAGTTATGACAATCTTTTAATTTACTGATTGATTCTTCAATTTAGAGCATTGAAAACGATAACTTGGGCTTATATTTTTGGAACTTAACCTGAATCTTTGAATTCTATAATTTACAAAAGTTAAAAAATTTTTTGTTTGCTTAACTGCATTTAATTTTAAAAAATTCATCTGAAAAGTGTTAGTAGTTTTTCCATCTTATACATGGAAATTATTGAGCATTTGAATGCAATATCTGTCAATGACAAAACTTTTAAACTTAATTTACAGTTCAGTTTTTATTACTTAAATAGAACAAATTATTGGCTGTAAAGTTCGATTTTCTTCATTACATTGACCGGGAAATGACCGAGGTTTTTTTGTTCTTTGATTAAAACGGCCACCCTGTTATGGGGATTTGTAAAAATTCCGCTAGAATTATACGGGAAATGTAGGGAAATTTTATTGTAGGTCAAAACTGGACATTATGGGGAGGAAAAATTTGTCTAGTCTCATTAAAACTATAACAGCTAAAAGGTGATCTACTAAAAGCACCACTTGTAATTATTTATATTCTTCAGATAGTGCCTAATAGACATCTAATGTGATCTACTGTGGACTGCTTTGGCTACTGATCTGCATTGTAAGTATACAAAATCTCCTTGAATTTTTCACGAGAACTTTGAATTTTGATTATTCTTTGTTGCTCTTAAAGACTGTAATTCTATTGCATTGCAAAGAGCAATTTAAATCTTTTATTCTATTATGAAAGAAACGTCTCGTTTAGAAAAAATCTTGCTACTTAAAAGTTCTTTATTTATGAGGATATAATTTCTCTTTTGTTTATTGCAGAATAAATAAAGAGATTTCAAGGCACCTTTTTTGTAGTCTGCACCAATTATTTTATAGATTGCAAAGAAGACTTTAAGATTGTGAACAAATCTATAAGTTTTTTATTTCTTCTCCGCTAATATAAAATGTTGATGTGTACATTTTGTTGCGGTTACAAGATATTTCTGAAGATTTAAAAATTTTTCTATCATTTCAGAATATTTTTAATATTTTTAATATTTTGCACATTTCGCAAAGATTTCATGTATGTCAACGATTTAAGAAAGGCGTGTATACCAGATTTAAACCATTTCAAAACATTTAAAAGATTTTAAACAATTTCAAAAGGTTTCAAAACATTTTAGAAGATTTCAAAAGATTTCAAGTAATTCAATGATTTCAACGAATACAGAAGATTTTACAAACAAAGATTTAAGAAAGAGTTCAAATATATTTTAAAATATTTCACAAAGATTTTATAAATTCAGAAAAGGTGTGTTGACTAGATTTAAAAGTTTTTACAAAAATTTCCCAAAGATTTCGAAGATTTCACAATTATTTTAAAACTTTCAAAAGATTTCAAGTATTTCAAATTTTTTTAAAGATTTTAAAAAGGGTACCTCACAGAAGATTTCAGATTTCAAAACATTTCAAAGATTTTAAATTATTTAAAAAGTGTTGAAAAGATTTCAACAGATTTAACAAAGATTAAAAATATTCGAATGATTCCAAACAATTACAAAAGATTTCACAAATATTTAAAAGAATTCATAAAAATTTCAATTATTCCAAAGACTTTACAAAGATTTAAAAATATTTCCAAACATCTCACAAAGACTACTTATGTTCGCAAAAAATGAAGAATTTGTCTATTTATCATTCGGCTCTATTTAGAAATTTTTTGCCAAAAAATAATAAAATGGCTCATTTTTTAAATGGAAAACCAACGTTTATTTCATTATTTTATATAAACAAAGGAGACATGGAAAAACTTGATTTCTTGACCTAGAAAACCTGGAAAATATCTTGAATTTCATTTCCAAGAATTACTGGGCATCCTGCAAATTAGTGTCCAAGATTCATGTTTATAATTTTATATATTAAATATTTCTATAAATTTCTGAAAATAGAGTTTCATCTTTGATCAAATTTCTGATCAAATTTCTTTGTATTACCAGTATTTTTTTTCTTTTCAGCTTGTACTGCTCTGGAGACGCGAGGGTGCAGATGGTGAGTGAAATTTAAAGTTCCTCCTATGTCTTCATCATGCCGGGGATGAAAGGTCCGAACCGGTACGAAGACAAGGTTGTATTTTTAGTAGCAAATCGCATAGTGAACGCTGGTATTCCAGCGAGTGGCCAATTTCTTTGCATTTTATAGAGCAGGTTCTAACTTTTCTTGGACTCTATTTTCCTTAAAATGTTCAGAATTTAATTATAACAGATTGCAGATAATAATTTAATTGTAGAATTTTTGGTATCGTGTACAAAAACCATATCACTGTCAAAATTATGAGACCAAGAGCAGTTTTTTTTACCGTGAAGTTCAGGGATCAGAGGAACTTTATTCGATTTTTGTTAAAAAAAAAATGTTTTATTTTCCCGGGCTTGTCCTCTGATGCGATGAAAACCCGAGAATCTTCTTTTATGCTAAATAATCTGTTTAAAATTATATTTGACTTCATTTCAATTTGTGGAATTTTTCTGGTTGTGGTCTTTTTTAACCAAATTTTCTTTTTGTGTCCAAAATATTTAAATCTTTGCGAAATGTCAGGGTGTCCAGCGTGTGCAGTTCTAGTGACAAGGATTGAAACTAAAAACTAAGAACACATTGAAAAAATACGAAATTTACTTAGTTGTTTCTGAGAAATTGATTATTTCCGTAATTTTTATATTTATTTTCATAGATGTAAGATGACATTTTTTTTGTTCCTGTAGAAAATAACAGCCTTCCCAGAGACGGTTATACACTATACAGTGCGCCATAAAAAACATTTCAGTTATATTGAGAACTTTTTTTGGATAAAACTTCGCGAAAAAAAATGTTATATTCCTAGAAGATAACAAATGTAAATGGAGCTAATTTTCAGAATACAAATGTGTATGTTTAAAAAATATAAATATTTTTCTAGATCAGCGTACAAAGATATTTTGTACCTTTGCGGATTTCTTAATGATCAAAAAACACTAGAATAAATTGACAACTTTAAGGAGTCAAAAATGGAAATAAAACATGTTTTCAACATAGTCATTTGTATGGGGGTTTTAAATTATTTTTCTTCAAGCTAAGTTCAAACATTATTTTAAATACTTCGGAACTTCATTTTGATAAAATGAAAACATAAGAATAACAAGAGAAAAGTTAAAAAAAATGAAAATACAACACTGCATTTTTATTTATTTTTTAAGCTTTAATTTTTTTAGCTAACCTTATACAATATTTTGAACATCCATACAGTGCATTTAATTATTTTCTTCAGATCACTTGAACAAGCATTTTGAACAACAATTTAATTTTCAGTTTCGAATTTTTTTAGCTAGTTTTAAATAATCTGTTCAATAGCTTCGAATTTCTACTGATAAAAAAACTCGAAAAAGTACATATGAAGTTGAACGAATTAAAAATAGATAAATGTTAGAATTTAAAAATGGGCAATTTTGAGTTTATTTGTTTTTTACTTTTACAAATCCTTAATTTTTTGTAATTTCGAAATTCGAATTCGTTTGAAATAATGTTTAAAGCTTGTTGGCAAAATTATAATTTTAAAACCCACACAATTACTATGTTGAAAAACGGTTCCTTTCCGTTGTTGATTTCTCTGAATTTTCGACTTTTTCGAGTGCATTTTAATAGCTGAAAACCCTAAAATATATTATAAATATTTGTTAATTGCAGATAGATAAATATAATTTTTTAAACACAACTCAGTGTTTTACAAATTTACTGCATTCATATTATTTATTGTCTAGACATATACAATTTTTATTAGCAGAATGCCCTCAAATGTGGCAGAAATTTTATTTTGTTATTTTTAAAGTTTTATTTAAATTTTTGTTGTTAAAAACATGACTCTGTTGAGAGGAATTATTTGTCGTGAAGCAGTATTATATGAACATCGATCAAGATTTAAGTTAATTTAATTTTTCAACAAAATCAATTTTTCAAGTCAAATGTGTACGGCAATTTTCAAAAAGCCTGCGGTAATTGTACGGAAATTTTTTCGTAGGTCTCCACTGGACACGCTGAATGTAGCAGAAAAATATGTAATTATAATTAATTTTTGATTGAAAGTACGTGATATATTATTTTTGTGCCATATTACTTCAATCAAAATTTATCTTACAGATGTATTTTGAATAATAATAACTAACTTTTTTGAATAAGTTTTAATCTTTTTTGCAATATGTTTAAATAATTATGAAATGCTGTAAAAAAATGTTGCAATTGAAATTAATTTCTGATTAAAAGTAGAATATGATATATTTCTTTGACATATTACTACAAATAATTTGTTGTGCAGAATTAGTTTGATATGATATAATAACTAATCTTTAGACTAGGATGTTTTCTCTTTCCAGGTCTTGTGTGTATATTGCATGTGTGAAAAATGCCCTAACGTGGCCTAAAGCTCAGGTGCAGGATAAGTCCTGGGACGAATCCCTAGGTTAGGCTTTTTGGCACCG
>JAWWLR010000166.1:3277066-3291136 GCA_035041075.1 Acraspis erinacei | reverse complement strand
CAAGACCCCATCCGTCAAAAAAACATTTGCAGCTGTCAGCTCTCAGCTCTCGCAGATATTTCATTCAAAACGAAGCGAAACTTTACAATTTAGCGTATGCAATCCCCTGAATTGTGTCCGAATAGTCTAGAGTCATTTTTCATTCGCTCACGCATTGTCGTTTGGTCTCCTTATTATTACTCCATGGAATAAACCTATTTCCGGTGAGAAACCCATGAAAAGACTAACATAAACTACAATTTTTTGAACTTTCAAGTCTTCTTCGTAACTTTATAATTTTACATTAAAATTCTTTTTCAAAACTTCTCATTTCCGGCAAAAATCACTAACATAAAACATGTGATATCTTTTCAATAATTTATTAGATAATTTAACAGTTTGAATATACCCGCACAAAAGTATTAAAAAGCATATATTTTTTTAATTCGCGAGTCACTACGATTTTTCTTACGAAAAGAGATTATCTGTAGGTTTAATTAAAAAAATAATAATTTGAGATATAAAACAACAGCAAGTAATTTTAAGAGTAATTATGATTCAAATTTGAAATTTGGAAAGTTTTCAGTTCGACTCTGGATGAGAGATTAAGCCTTGTTGAAGGTCTAATTTACAATTTTCGTAGATACTTTTTCTGTAAAATGACGAAATTATTCAGTTTTAAAATTAGAATTTGAATCTGCAATTGCTATAAATATTAGACACATACTTCGAAACTTCAGGTTTCAAATAACAATTTTTTTTACATTTTTTCCTTTATTACTAAGATCGAAATGAAATCTGCTTTCTTATGAACTCTTTTATGCTCTAAAAGTAGATCACAAAAAATAACACAAATCATAATTAGGCTTCCATTCTCCGCTCAAAATTTGTAGTTTTTCAAAAGCAAATACATGTATAGAAAAATTAAACTTGCGGCTAAATAATTACAAATATTTTAAACTTCGATTACATAAAATACAAGAATTTAATTTTTTACATATTTAAAGTTTTATTCGGTTTTTATTACAGAATTTTATTGGTTTAGAATTTTATCACATACTATTTATATATTTAATTGAAAAATGTTGACTTAAAATGTCTTGAATTGAAATTAATCAATTTGTAATTCTTCCAGATCAGCAAATTTAAAATTGTACAATTTAAAAATTTGTTCTTAAAATATTTTCTACGTAAATTTCAATTGGAAATAATTCAAGCTTATGGTGATACGATATTCCGGTACTCATTGATTATAAATAGTTTTGGAAATAAATCTGATTCTGAATACCAAAAATTGTATTAAAATTTAAGATGAAAAATAAAAAAGAAAGTGATTCTCAAGGCAAACCTGTTAGTCGAAACACGTTTTAATGCATTAAACATGTTCTAGTCGAAAACGACCTCAAGTCTATTTTCTCGAAATCCTTTTTTTGATCATTTTGAAGAAATATTAATGGTAAAATAATGATAAGTGTAAGTTTAGTAAAAAGAAAATGAATATAGATTTATTTACAGTAATATGAATGTTCACCTGAAAATCTATTTTTATGTGGTTTTTAATTCAATAATAAATATATATATTTAATAAAAAAGACTCCATTTTTTATCTGTGAATTTAGGCAATTTCAGGTCCTTGAAATCGAATAAGGATCTCAACAAGATTTCGAAATTCCAAAATTGATTTGTAAGAAAAAATAATGACAATTATTTTTACTTCATCTTCAATTTTTTCCAATACAAAGGAAGATTCAATTTCGTCTGTTTATAAAAAATGTAATACGAGAATCTTGAAAATTGTTTAAAAAAGAAGTTCGAACTTACTGAAAGCCATTAAAAGACTCCAGATGTATATCTTTTATCTTCTTTTAGATTTATATCTTTTGCGATCTTTTACAATCTGCTTCTCGAACTTTTTATCAAAAGAATGTCGTCAGGAACAGTACAAATTCTGATATATTGCAATATGCAGTTCAAATCTTAAATACATTTCGAAAATTTCCCAAACCAACTCAGGCTTTATTAATAAATAGAGTTCGAATACATTTAAAAAATATTTTTTCCGTATTTAATGCATTAATATATTTGAGCTTGTACTATTTTTATTCAAGTTATTTATTTAGGATTTATGACAAAAATCTTTCATAGAATTTTTATCAGTATTGACGTAAGTGTAACTTTCATAAGAGGCAAATAATGATAATGTTGAATTAGGTATCTAATCAAAAGGTGAAACTGAAAATGTAGATGCTAATTATTAAAATATATTACACTTGTAGTGACTCATTTTTCTTGCAAACCTTAATAAAATAAATTAATATTCAATTTAAGACGTTAATTATATTTTTTTAAACCAATTAGCTTTTATTGATAATTTATTGCAGACCTTATTAGGTTATAATTTTATATTGGATTAATATTCTCTTAAGTAAGACCTACATTTTCTGTTTCAATAACATTTTTTTAACCTGGTGATATAATTATTTTGAAATAAGAAACGGTTTCAAATGGACGTATCCAGATTTTAAAAATGGAAATTTGAAGAACTAAATAAAAAAATCTTTAATTTAAAACCCAACCGCTCGAAGTTATAAACATTTGACTTCGAAATTAAGAATGTTATGAAAAAAGTTTTTAAATAGGATGCACTAAAACTTGCATGAAAAAAATCTAAATTTGATGGCTTTTAAATTATAAGACTAGAAAAATGAAATTCTTAAAATTGTTAACGATTTATTTTTTTGTTTGAATATTACTTATGGAGATATCTGCTAATAAGAATTTTTCAAATTTGAAGACTTGCAAAATTCGAACATTTTTCAATAAATGAATTTTTCATTTCTTAATATTTTGAATGAAATTTAAAGGTCTGCAATATAGAACTAGATTACTAACAGTTTTCTGAGAAAGGGTTTATTACATACGACAATTTTAAAAAGCAAATGCACGTCATATTGAAAGGGTCTGTGTGAATTCTCATTTTTTAATGTACACAAAAAAACATTAAATTTTATTTAAAGTTTAAGCGTAGTATTTACGCGTAGTAATAATTTTTTTCTTACTTTCAGCATCGATATTTCTTGAAATTATTATTGTTTATTGAAAAAGAGAAACATTATTTTATTCTGTTTGTAGTCTTTTTAGCTGAAAATAATCTATCATAGTGCGATACCGTCACATTAAAATTTTGATTTCCAAGGAGCAAAATAATTTTTTAACTCATTTCTTATTTGGTGTGTCCATACCTCAGGTGCAATTTTTTAAATGTTTTTTAACAAATTGCAAATTGAAAATTTCGATTGTAAACATATTGTTTTGCTCTGCTAAAAAATTATAATTTTGTTGTTTAAATACTTATAATTAATTAGGTTAATAATCAATAATAAATTAATATTCATATGATGTTTTTGTATTTTGAAGTATATATTATCTAAAATAATAGAAAAGAATAGAAAGAACAATATTTTTAATAATTGATTAAAATTGATATCTTAATTTAAAAATTGATATACAATATTTTTGTGCAATATATAATGAAAACGTTGTATTTTATCGAAATATCAATTTCCGGCAAAAACACTAACGTAACCTAAAGTTCCTCAACATTGTAGCTTTAATTTTTGAAGTGAAATGATTTTACTTAAAAATAATCTTTCTGGTAAAAAACTTTAACCTACCATTTTATTGAATGTGATTTAAGAACTTTGTCTGCAACTGGCCAAGAATGTTAATTTCTCCCATCATAATCTATTATTGTTAAAATATGGTAAATATTCCTCGAAGTCTAATGATTTCTTATTAACGATCGCAACTTTAAACGAAAAACCCTAAGATAGCGTAACATAAAATTGTTCAAGATTCTAAATCTTCTAAGCCTAATGTTTTTTAATTTTGTGAATCGTATTTTAAATCTATATCGACATTTTCCGTGAAAACCGCTATAGCTTAACCTATTATTATATATTTTGATTACATGATGTATATCTATTATACGTATATTTATATTTCTAAATTATCTATTGTACAACAAGTTTAAATTTGATATCTAGTTTCAGTAAACATACCAATTTCCAACGAAAAACACTAAGGTAATCGAAATTGGTTATAAGAACCTAAATTTGGTTCAAATTATCAACATTTTTATTTTAAAATATGAATTGGCGGTGTGAAACGCTAACGTAATCTAAAAATATTCAAAAGTTATTAATCTTCTTTGAAATCTAATGATTTTTTAGTAAAAATTTTAATTTCTAACGAAAAATACTTGCACAATCCGAAATTATTCAAATTTGTAAATTTTATGATGTAAAACAAAAATCGTGCATTTCTGCTGTCCAAGAGAAGAACCTAGTAAGTGACTTTTGCCATAGAGGTTATTATGTCATACATGCGCATGAGAAAATAACCTCTATGACAAAAGTCACTTACTAGGTTCTTCTTTTGGACAGCAGATTTAATGTCTTGGCACAGAACATTTATATAACCTGAAAAATGATTGTTCTAAGTTGCAGAGCTTCTTTGAAATCTAGATCGATATTCACGCTGAAAATCGCTAGCTTAATTTACAATGTACCAACAAATTTTATTTTATTTCAAATGTAATGATTTTTTTATTAAAAATACCAATTTTAGGTGAAATACACCAATATAACCGAAAGTTGTTGGTAAATTTTGAATATTCTTTGAGATCTATAATTATTTTTTATTAAAAATATCAATCAAAATCAATAATCTGGCACAACCTACAAATTTCAGAAATCTCCATTCTTTTATTAAACTTTGTGATTTTATATTTAAAATATTTTTAAACATGCCTGCTAATTTCCAGCGAAAAGCAGGAACAGCAAACACGTGTAATTTATTCAATCATTTATTATAGATAATTTGAAAGTTTTACTTTAACCGTGCAAGCCTGTATTGAAATTTCTTTTTTAAAATTTCAAATTTAGGACGTACAACAAATTCGAGTTTAATGAATAACCAGTCAGGTTTTTAAAAAAGATTGTGAGATTTTCAATACACATCGTTCAGCCACTTTTTTACATAGGAATAAATCATTGTAAAATTTTTCAAAAATTTGTCTTTGAGGGCAAATGTTTTTTCTCTCCAGAAACAGTTTTTAATCCCTATTTTCTTCTTATTTCTAATGAAGTACCCAATAACCTAGAACCCATTTTCAACCCCCATATACTAATCCGAAAATAAATCTCCTTTTTCAGAAGAGGAATTTAAAAAAATCTCTTTCTTCATTTGAGGATGCTAATGCCTCGGACTGCCTCGGTCAGTGTCACTAACAATAATCCTAAGTATGAAAAACTATGATAAATATCATAATGGTTGTACGAATTGAACTAAGTTAGTGACTCATCGGAAGCTCTCCTTAAAACCGGAAAGTGTTTATTACATCACATTACTCTCCATCACGAACATTTATGTATGAATGTACGTGCAGCAATGTTATTCCTCTGATGATGATCCTTGCGAAATATTAAAGTTTCACGTCGTGATTATAATGCAATGAAAAATTTTCCACTAGTTTACCCACACTGAAATAAATGGCCAAGTGTTTTGCGATAAAAGATACTACAAAGACAAACGAGGAATCGCATTTCTGTCTGTGGGAGGCTATGCCTTTTATGGACGATGCATTCATATTATGAAAGTCCTATCATATTTCAATATCTTTCACACCGAGATAAATTCCCTTCGATTTCAAATTGAGAAAGCTTTTAGCTGTGGAATATCTTCTCCTGTTTTCATATAAACAAGGGTTGACATTGTCATTCTCATTTAGATTTCATTTTTTGTGTCTTGATATTTCATCTTCAAGGAAAAAATTCATAGGCATATTATTTCAAATATGAAAACATGAAGATATATTATAAATTGTAAATTTAAACAATTTAAATAAAAAATTTGATATTAAAAATCAATCAAATTGGCAATAAGGTATTTTCGAGCACAAAGCACGAAATGAAAAACGTTCTGATTAAAAATAACGGTAATTGCTTACTTTGGAAACTTTTACTAATTTTGATGTTGAAACCTTTTGGAAAATCTTGTTTCAAGTCCCAAAGTAAAATATAATTCGGGGAAAACCAAAGAAATTTAATTTTTTTCCCCACAAAAATTAAAATCTGTCAAAATCACCTTCATAACTAATTCCATTCTTATTCTACTAAAACCACGTATATTCACGTATTTTGTTCGCAACTGGCATTTTCAATGTCGATTCTAAAAAATATTTATAATTATTTCAAATTGCCAAAAATAGCAGTTAATAATAATTTTTCGAGCTGAAAAGGGGTAGTGTGTGACAAAACTTACCCCTTCCTTTTTCCAGCTCGAAAAATTACCAAAAAATTACCATTAACATTTTTTTAAATCGTATAAACATTTATAATTAATTTAAAAACAAGATTTATTTAACATATTATAATTTTATTGTTATATAATTTTTTTGTTTTTAATTTAATAAAATTTCAAATTAATCAACTGCTAAATATTCAAATGAATCATCACTTAGCGGAATTCATGAAAATGAATTAAATCTATTAGAATTCAAATTAATCAAATCTTTGATCGATTCCAATTTCTGTAAATAGAATATATCTCTTCGTATATGTTAGAGTTTTAAATTTTAGTTGAAATAAGTTTTTAATAAACATTTCTTTTAGAAGACTGGGTTTTTTTGTCAGAATAAAATTGTTCTCTTAAAAATGGATAGCAGTGAGTATAGAGTGATTACAATAAATTCTGTGGAAATGCCGAAACCAATTGTATGCATTAAAAAAAGTACAAATATTTTTTTGGTCTCTCTGGCTGATATTTCACTTTTGGACTATACAGAAGTTGGCATTCTAAATTAAAATTTAATATAAACTTGAAATTTAAAAAATGTACTATATTTTATTGATCCTACATGTTACTAATTCATTTTATAAATTGAATTCAATAGATTCATTCGATAGGGGATTTAATTAATGAAGTTCCTTTAGTAATTATACATTTTTATATTTATTTCACAACTCAATCAGAGATAACAAAAATATTAAAATTAGATTAGGATTTTAGATTTAAAAAATATGCACAATGAAGATTGACATCATCAATTTGATTTCAATTTTATCCAGAGCCTACATTTTTACCTATACTTAAAAATTATATCTGAAAATAAAATAATCAGAGATCAGAATTTGAAAGCCTGCAAGTTTAGAATGGAATAAAATGGAAAATGTTCGATTCTTAAACTCGAAACCTTCCAAATTGAAATGATTTCAATTTTCAAAGTTTAACGATTAAAAGCACTTGAATTAGGATCTTCTAATTTTAAAAGAATATAAATTTAAAATCCTTCGTATAAAAAAGTCAAATTTGCAGAATTCAGTTTCAAAATAATATATTTTCCCATTTTTCAAATTAAGAAGGATTGACATTATTATTTAGATTTAATTTTTTGTTTCTTGGTATTTTATTCTAAATGAAAATTTCCATAAGCACCTTATTTAATAATATGAAGAGGTATTATAAATTCGAGAGCTAAAGAAGAATTAAAAAAAAATTAATTTGAAATCTTGCTTAATAGGTAATGAAAGTCTCAGAACTAAAGCAACAAATTTGTTACTAAAAAGCAATAAAATTGGAAAGAATGTATTTTCGAACACAATGCTTGAAAGGCTTGAAATGTAAAACTTTCCTTATTAAAAACAACTTCAAAATTAAAACCATTGGAATTCTCGAATCCAGTCTCATACAAACTTCAAATTAAATAGAAATCTTCAATATATTATCAATCTCAAATATTAATGATTCATTTTACAAATTGAATTCAAGATATTCGTTTTATGAGTACCTTAATTAATTAATTTCATTCAGTAATTATATATTTTTATCTAAAATTAAATCATAGAAGATTGTGATTATCAGTTTGATTTTAATTTTATCC
Source organism: Acraspis erinacei (assembly GCA_035041075.1). NCBI lineage: Eukaryota > Metazoa > Arthropoda > Insecta > Hymenoptera > Cynipidae > Acraspis > Acraspis erinacei. Next base: position 3,283,215 of record JAWWLR010000166.1, on the reverse strand, counting down.
AGAGGTTGAATTTTTACCTATGATTAGAAATTAAACACGAAATTATGTGTGGACCTAAAATTAAAAGAGTTCAGAATTTTAAAACCTATAAGTTTGAAATTAATTAAGACGCAAATTATTCTATTCTGAAATACAGAATCTTGAATATTTCATATATTTCAAGTGCGAGTGATTTCTCAATTTCTACTAGAAATAAGCAGTTTAAATCAGAATACTATTTTTCTAAGGAAAGGAAATATTGCCTTAGTCTTTGATATTGAATTGATACACTCAACGGAAGATAAAATCAGTTAATAAAAAATCAGAAAACTTTTAGCAATATAATTTTATACAGCTTATAAATTGCGATTATCATTTAGATATCGATTTTTTTTAGAGTATATTTTATTTAGAGGGAACATTTCCATATTAAAATATCAGAAAATTTAAGACTTCTATTTGTTAAGGATTGAGTTTTCAACATTTTATACTTAATTAATGGTTAGAATCAGTTTGAAACAAAATTAACTACAAGTCCTTCAAATTATTAGGCCTTTAAATTATAACAAAATAGATTTTGATTAATGCTTTCAAAGTAGAACAAATTTTAATTGAGATCATCCCAATTAAATGGCTTTAATTTTAAAAGCGAAATTATACTTCCCAATTAATACGGCATTTATAATCTTAATTACTTCTTTAAATTAAAAGAAGTCAATCCTTATTTAGATAAGACTTTTCAATTGGCAGAACTTATATTTAAATGACTTTCAATTTTTATGCTTGGGAAGCTTGGGAATAACGAATTTCACACGCTTAAAATGCGTTTAGATTTATTTACAGTATAAAAAAGTTCTTAGATTAAAAATTATTTTGTTCTAAATACTTTTTATTTGAAGGCTTCAGATTGAAAAAAATTGTAGGTTTTTGATTAAAAAATCGTCCAAGTTAAAAAGCTTTCGAAATTTAAAATTAATAACATTTTCAAATATCTGTTTTTGAAAGACGGAAAGATCCCACTTTAAAGGCCTGACAATCATAAATGTTTCAGTCTTCATTTTAAAAGAATTAAAATTTGAAGTATTTTTAGTCGAACTTAAACCCATAAAAAATTGCATGCGAGAAACTTATATATTTGATTAATTTAAAATCAAGAAATTTCTCAATTTCTGCTAGAAATAAACGATTTAAAATCAGAACACTATTTTACCAAAGACTGGATACACCTGCCTTGACTTTCTAATTAGATTCAAATTTAATCACACTTCCACGAGACTTGTTTATTATATCTCTTCTTCCTGACTATGATAAACCAGATAATATAAATAAATTATGAGTGAGAGAAAAATCGCTATTTCACAGGGTCATTTAAGAATTATTTTACCGAAATTGGAGGTCACTGGCAGTTCAAGGTGGCATGAAGGGAAGGCTTATCAAGTCACAAGAGTTTAGCAACATTGCTTAAATAGCGACTTGATACAACCGAAGGCTCGTCACGAGTTAAATTAGTTAAAAAGCTTATGAGTTCTTTCATAATTTTCATTATCAATTCATTATGTCCAATTCATTATTTTTTCGATTAAGTCTGATATAAATCTGAACAATCTTACGAGATATTAAATTTACGAATAATGATCGATTAATGATAAAATGATACAAATACAGTTATTGATTTATGCTCTAAATTGATTGCAAACTTGGAATTACAGATATCAGAGAATTCGTACAAAATTCGCTGGCAATGATAAGCCGAAATAAAATTTTGAATTTGGGAGATGTAATTGAATTTGGAGAATATAAATTTGTGGAATTTCTAATTTGATGAAATGCATATTTTCAAATACTTAATTATTGTTAAGAAATTATTAAGTATTGAATAATTTAAGCATTGGAATCGTGACAATTTAGAAATGTAGAACATTCTAAATTATACAATTTAAAATCTTCTGGGGCAGATGTTTGCGTTTTATTATTTAAAAAATGAATTTAAAAATGCGAATACTTTTTTCTGTTAGCTTTTTAAACAGTAAATTAATTTTGGTTCTTAAGTTTTTTCCCTGCTGTTTTGAGTTTAGAAAACAAGAACAAACTTCACTGTAGCCTGCTTTCGAACCAGGAACTCCTGTATTACATGTGCGAATTACAAATTCTATTTATTACAAATTTAAAGCCTTAAAAATTGAAACTTTTTTGACACAAAGCTGTCAGTCTAGGGTGAGTTGAAAGTGCTAAAATTAGTTGAATATTTTGAGATGAGAGAAACAAAAATTTGTGGATTGTCACGCGAAAAAAACTTTAAAAAAAAAGAAATAAGTTAATATCTTTTCGATGGGTTCTACGAAGAATAGGCTATCTTTTTGTTACCGTTACGAATTAGGCTAACTTCATTTAGCTAAGTTTTCAGGAAGAATAAATAACGAATTTTTTCGTGTACATATGACTTAATCCAAAGGAAAACATCTTTTTCGTACTTTTTAAGCAAACAAACAGAAGGTATTGCACGATTAGATACATTTTAGCATTTTCACTGCACGTTAACTGAAGATTTAGACAATAAGGGAGACCACCCTAGAGCAGATAATGATTAATACATATTGTTTATTAACTATTAGTTACATTAAATTAATTATTTAAGATCCATAAGTATTTTTATTTAATGTTTATCTAGTGTATGACCATTATCTACTGCATGGTGGCATCACCGAATTGTCTAAATCTTTAGTAGTAAATTATTTGTAATTTGAAGTGCTAAATAGACAACTTTTCAAATTGAAACTTTTAAAGGCTGAGTTCAAATTCCTTATGATCAATCAGATCAATTCCATCTTACATGAGATATATTTTGATGAAAATAAGTTTAGCTTCTGTTGTCAGAATAAGATGGTATTTGGATATACCATTCTGGGGTGAAAATAAAGGAAACCGTATTTTACTGTTTAATAAAACAAATGTTATTGGATTTGTTAGAATCATTCGAAGATTACCTAAGAATCCTCAAAAATGGACAGCAATTTTTTTCACTTGAACCCAACAAAAATTAAAAATTGGAAAAAATACAAAATGGCGGTTGAATTTCTAAAATTATTGAAAGTGGATTTTCTCAAAAACCAAAGTTTTTTTTCAAACGTATAAAAAAGTTAAAAAACGACTTATTACTCATTTGTACTGGATTGCATCATTTACAATAAGAAATCAGAAAATTTGCCATTTTTAAAAACTTTAGCCCCTTACAAAACTTATTGGATGCTTTCTTTATATGAACAGAAACGGTAAAATATATAAGAAATGATAAAAAGGGTGGAATTTTTAACAAAATATTCTCGAATTATTAAATATTATTTATTATTAATTCATTATTAATTATTATTATTAATTATTAATTCATTATTAATTATTATTATTATTAATTATTATTATTATTAATTATTATTAAATATTCTCATCGAATTTTGAAAACATGTAAAGAAGATTTTGAGGAAAACCCCACATTTTTATTTTTTCCAATATTTTGAAGAAGTTTCTGCTAAAAAAAAAAGCCTAAACGATTTTTGAGAGCAGCACAATGTTTTAAAATATAATATTTTATTTATAATATAATTTTTTCTCGTAAACGATGCAAGAACTAAACTTAACCAAGAACTAAACTTATGATATATGTAGTACATGTTACCAGCTATTTCTGAAAACAAATTTTGAAGTGGTTTTTTTCTATTTTGTTGTTATTTGAAAATCCATGTTCAAGAATTTTATAAAAATCTTCCTGTCACTTTTTGTAAATTCGTATTTAATCTTCGAAATATTGTCTAAAATAACGATAGAACAATAGAACATAGAACGATATCCCTAAGATATCCCTAAAGTAACGAACTGATTACAAAGTAAGAAAACCTTTACTACAAGAAGAAATGTCCTTACTTTTTTCCTTATACAAATATTTGTCTCGTCGATAACTAGAGACAATGTGTCGATAGCTCTTTATTATTCTGTGGCATTAATTAATTAATTCATTCACAAAATAAGAATTTTTTCGGAAAATTTTCTTGGATTTACCAAGCGTTTTTCTAACTATTTTTTTAGAGTATCGTAAGCTTGCGGTAAAGCTCGGAATGATAAAACAAATTTATTTTCTTCTTGATAAAAACGTAAGATGCAAGACGCGACATTAGGTTGGCGCCACGCGGCGAAGAAGTTTAATCTGCCAAGTGCTTGGCAGTCGATTGTTGAATTGTCTTTCTCGTTGTGAAAAGCTTGCCTCCCTCTCTTTTATTTCTCTCAGCCTAAAGCTAACTAAACTATCGCCTCCTCCCACCTAAAAAATTTTTGTGTAGCAATTTTCTACTTGTTTCACAGTCGCTTAGCAGCCATGGATCCGAGGGAGAGTAACAAAGAAGCTTGTGAGAAATCTGCTTCAAAGCAGAACGGATATGCTATTAACAATGAAGTGCCCCTCGATAACTTCATTGATAATGAAGATGAGGTAAGTGACATTTGAGTTTTGGATTTTGTGTTTTTTAAATTCTGAAAAAAATTATTTTTCGAATTAAATTAGAAACAGAAAACAAAATCAAGTGTTGCAGTATTTGTTTAAAAAAAATGATTTTAAAATGTTGAATATTTTATTAGGTGAAGATGAGGTGAATGGCTTTTGAGTTTTGATTTTTTACATTTTCAGTAAATATTTTTTTAGTCAAATTCTGCTTTTAGAAATAAAGAAAAAAATAACGTTTAATTACATTTTTATATTCAACATTTTTATTTAAAAAATACATTCATTTTGAATCGGTTTCAATTTTTCATGGTCCCTAGACTGGAAACAGCAAATTTGGACCCTACTTCTAAACTAGAAAACCGATCAATTGAAATAATCGGACAAGATCAAAATCGAGAAGTATAAAAATTTGAAAATTTCGCTTTGAAATCGGAAATTTGAAATTTGAAAAGTCTTTAAATCGAAAGCTTTCGAATAGGAGAGCTTTTAAATTTTAAAGTCTTCTAATTAGTCAAATTTGATATTCGGACTGGATATGATTTGAAAATAGAATTCCTTTTATGAGTCAGATTATTTAAGTAAATTTTATTTTGAATTGTTAAAATGTAAATGTAAAAAAAGGTCAGCTATTAATATGAAAGGAACGAGTATAAAAAGAGATTCATATTTTTTTCTTTGAATATTCTATGAAAGAAGCTGTTGATAATAGTTCTAAATTTGATATTCTATAGTTTATAAATAAAAATACAAACAGATGTGTATTTGTAATTGCTTATTTTGAGTTATCTCCAAATATGATTGTTTAATCTTTTTTAGTACTAAGGCACACACATAGTTATCAGAAAAATGAAGAAGCATGTCGTAATTGTGTTATATAGATTCAAGATTAAAGGCTTTTTTAACTTGAATTATTTTAAAGTTTTAAATTAGAACGAAATAAATTGAAATATTTTAAATTTAGAATATCTGGCGGATATGAGTATTATGAATTAAGTTTGGAAGTCGGTATACATTTCAACGTTTATTCAATTTGAAAAATATTCAAAAATATTAATGCTAGAAATATTTAAATCGGAATAATCTAGCTAAAAATCTTGATTCTTTGAATTTTAAAAGCTTTTGAATACAATTTTTTTATTTGCAAATTCAATGATCATTTTTTAAATTTCGATATTCAAAATGAATAATGTTTTAAAGACATCCCACGATGAAAATCTTTAATTTAAAATCGGTGTAACTGAAATAATTTTCGTTTTCAAACCATGTGTTCAAGCATTTTAGATTCGAGAAAGTATTTAAATTAAAACTATTTAAATTAGAAGCACTCAAAGTTTGATAATTTTGAATTCAAATACCTTTAAATTTTAGTCTACCATCAAATATTTCGGATTGTGACAAAAAACCTCAAATCTTCCATTATTTCAAACTTGAAAATTAAATGATCGCAAAAAAACAATACCTTCCTATCTCAAATTTTGAAACCTATTTTCTTGTCTTGTAATGAAAAGGGCATTAAATCAGTATAAATTAAATTTCAATACTTCCAAAGTAGAAGGTCTTTGAGTGAAAATCATCCGAATTTAAAATCTTTTGATTTTGAACTTACAAAAGTTTCAATATAGTCTACCTAATGATACGTTTCACCTTGATTATACTTCTTTAAAGAGAAAGGCAGAATGAG
>JAWWLR010000166.1:3226723-3238934 GCA_035041075.1 Acraspis erinacei | reverse complement strand
TATTTTATAAAGTTTCAATCGGGCGGGCACATTTTTTTTATTACTAAGGCTTCATAATTAAATCAGCTCCATCTTCAACGTTAAAATCGGCGAATTTTTCTATTTTTTAACAGATTCAAAATCTTTTTTGTTAAAATGAATTATTGTTTAATTTTAGAAATCATAAATTAGGTTATACTTACAGTTGATAACTTAAAAAGTTACTTATCAAACATCTTAAATTTCAAACATTTTTAATGTTTAATTATTCAAGTCTTTAGTCTTTTCGTTCCAAAAATAAATTCTCTGTTATTTTAAGTTTTTGCGATCTAGCGGCCACCCTGTGATTCTACTGAAAAGAATCGAAGTCTATTAAAAAATAGCTTAATGTTGTATTGGTTTATAAACTGTTGTAAGTCATTAAAAATCGCCGTTTAACTTCGATCAGTTTTAATCAAACATTATTCAACTTCAAAATTCTTCTAAAAATAGAGCTACAGCTTCCTAAAGTATTTAAATATCGCGCATATTAAGCAGACATAACCGTTGTTCACTAATTTTGTTACAACAGTGGAAAAACTTTTTCAAGATGTGTTGCGATGTCAAAGACAATTATATTTTTTCCGCCTGTATTACATAAATTAAAATTGAATTATTCAAACTATATAGTTTTAAAACAAACGCCTTAAAAATTATTACCTTTCAACAAAATTGTACACATATAATCTGATTAATTAAACCTTAATTTCCATAATGTTAAATTTATCAGCTTTTAAATAACCAGCCTCAATTAAAATTCTCATTTTTCAGATTCAGATGAAAAATCGGTATTTATAAACGTGTGACCTGGTTTTCAAGGTTGTGAATTGGCAAGTGAAATTAAGTTGACTATATCAGCATATTACGTAATATATCTTAAGTATTATGTGAAAATCGTGTACAGCATTACGTGAAGTTCCTGATCCGAGAAATGCTTCAAGAAATATATAGTTCAGCTGCTTAGTGCAAAGTATCTGCTTGAGAATTTCGACAAACAGAACGAGGAAGAATTTGGTGAATTAAGTTTGAAAGATAAAAAAGATAAAAAGTAAATTATAAAAAGGTTTAAAAAAGATATCTCTCGCGGCTTTTTCTGCCCTGTTAATTTGACAGTTTATTATTATGATCCTAATATAAGAATACTTCAATTTTAAACTAAGTTTGAAAATGATTAACTTTTAATGGTTCAATTAAGATTGAATTATTTATTTCAAAACTTTCAATTAGAAATCATGTCACATTCAACGTACTTAGAACTTTTAAACTCTAAAAGTTTACAATATTTTCAATTCCTTAATTTTTTCTGGTGATAATGACAGTAATTTTTTTGTACATAAAGTTCACTTTTTTATAATAAAATCTATCGAATCTCTTTTTATTTAATTTGATAATATATAGTATGACACTTCTGAATAATTCTCATAGTCTTTAAAATTTCTATAAATTAAAATTATTAAAATTAAAATCATGGTTTTAAATACACAATACTTACAAGGGCACCTCCGATTTCCTTCATTCTGAGATATATTGTAGTACTCGAAAAACTAAACGACAAGTATTTTTTCTTATGTACCCAAAATGATTTTTAGGGGATAAAAACCACGCCTGAAAAGTGCCATACCAAATACCCATTTAATTGTTTCACATATAGCAGCAGCATCTTTGACAATAAAAATAACTAGAAAAAATGTCCTCATAATGAGAGATAACAAATTTAGTTTTCTCGAATTTGTCGAAAATTTTTAGGGGGTGAATTACCCCAAAATTATTTTTTATTAAACAAAAAATTGCTAAACCGGCATGATTTCAACCCGAAAAGTCTGGAAAAACTATATGTTGCATGCAACAACAAAATAAAGTTCACGTATTTTTGCATTTTTAAAAGAAATTAATTTATAACGGGTAACCACCCTTAAGTGCATTTTATTATATACCTGCAAAATAAAGTAAGTTTCACGTGCAAAAACGAGCAGAAAAATTTCTTCACAAAGACGGTTGAACAATTTAAATTTCTCAATGTAGTCAAAAAAATGTATGTGAGTAAACTACCTGAATAGAAATTGCGATTATATAAAAAAATGACCAAATAGGTGTACATTGAGCCTCAAAAATCTGAAAAAAGTATATGCTACATTTTGACATCTTGGAATTTTACATAATGTGTTGAAAAATGTTTTGAAGGAAAAGTCTACCGGATTCTCACATTCTACTTATTTTCTGCAACGTAACCACTTTTAAACCAAGATTACTTAAAAAGACTGTGATACCTTGGTAAAGATAATTGATTATATACATAGTTTTTCCTTATACGAAATCCGTAGACCTCAAGGGGCTGAACTATTCCAGTACAGCATTTTAGGATAATCATAGGAATAAGATTCTTTCCAAAATAATTCGTCAAATTTAATGACTGCTAAATTTATTTTATGACTAAAAATTATTAAAAATAAACAAATTTACTAGACGTAAGTTTTGCAGATTTGGATGCAGCTGCAAACAAGTTTATAGGCTGAAAAATGGTTTCTTGCACAATGGGTCTAAATTTTCCACTTGATTCTTTTAACATATAATAAAGTGGAGATTGAAGCTTTCCATCCGCAGAAATTGTGGGCCAGACATTGTAGCACCTAAGGGTGGTTACCCCCTATAAAGTAATTACTCGAGAAAATGCAAAAACACGTGAACTTTATTTTATAATCGTGTGTAACATAATTTTTTCACATTTTTGAGCTCCAATTTACACCTATTTAATCATTTTCTTTTCGAAGTGTCTCGTCGTCCCGAAATTCAGGATGAATAGTCCTACATGTTTCATTATTTGGGCTAGTCGTCCCGAATTTGTGGTCACAGAAACAATGTAAAGTCACACCCCTGTCCCTTTTCCAACGTCCCGTGGGGGGCGGGAAGGCATCCCCGTTACAGGTCACAGAAATAATATAAAGTCACACCCCTGCCCCTTTTCCAACTCCCTTAATTTTTCGGGACGACTAGACACAGCCATTATAATTAGGCTAGTCCCGAATTTCGGGATGACTAACTAGCATGTATCTTGATTTCCGGCTAGTCGTCCCGATATTCGGGATGACTAGCCCAAGATAGAAAAAATGCTATTTTTCCCGAAATTCGGGACGACTAGACGCAGCCTTTTCTTTTATTTTTCAACTGTTTTGTTAAAAATGTATATTTTGAAGTTGAACATTCAACTGAAATACTTTTTGGTAACAAATTCAACTATTTTGCTGCAAAATTCGTCTTTTTTGTTGAATTAAACTTTTTCTTTATTTTAAATTAAAATCTGTTTCGGTTGAAAATTCAATTAATTAATTGAAAATTTAACTGCTTCGTCGAAAGTTAAACTAATTGGTTATGGATTCATTTTTTGGTTTAATATTCATAATTTGAATTTATCTATTTTATCCGGAGGTTTATCATTTCATTTGAAAATTTATCTCGTTGGTTCTAAATGAATTTTTATAGCTGAAAATCTAAATATTCCATTTTTGGTTGATATTTATTTATTTAAATTAAAAATTCAACTTATTGGTTAAAAGTTGAACTGCTCTGTTAAAAATTTATTTTTTCTGTTCAAGGTTCATCTCTTCGGTTGAAAATTTAACGATTTTATTGAAAATTCGTTTTTTGTTGTTATTTTTACATTGTCATCAGAGAAGGTATTAGATTTATTCAAAATTTGACCTCCCTTCCCCTGATTTTGTCAAATGTCCACGTTTTGAGACCTTCTGAACCCGAAAAACAGGTTTTCGCGAATGTGTCTGTCAGCCTGTATGTATATCTGCAGATTTTGAGTTTGTAGCACGATAACTTTCACAAAAATTGACAGATTGGATTGGCCTTTGGTATACTCTTTTAGTGTCTTAAATTGAAGGTCAATTTGTTTAGCCACCCATTTTAACGTAAAACTCAAAAAGTGAAAGTCTTTAAAAAATGTTTGAGACTACTTTTTTCAAGATACAAAAATTCTCTGTACAGTTGTTCATATTACTTAAAGAACAAACATTTTCTCCTAATGACTTTTTTGACAAACAAAAAATTTCCAGAATTACAGGTCTTACAAAATAAAAAAATAAAAAACGAAAATGTTAAACTAAATAACGCACGTTATAAAAAAAGCAAAAAGAAGAAAAATATTGCTTTTTGAAAGTCTTAAAAGATTAAGATAGCAACATTTTGTAATATCTTGAAAAATTGAACTCAAATTTTGAAGGCACACAAAATAATAAAAAATACCATTTTGCTGACAAGCCATGCAAGAGACGAAAAAAGATGAAAAGACAAAAATCGTGCACTCAAAAAAGGTCTACAAATTTGTAATCAGTCACTTTTTAACAGGACTCGTAGTTTTTGTTTTATTCGTAAAATAACAAAATTAAGCATAACAAAATTTTAATTTCTGGATAAGCGACACAAGCTACAAAAAAACAATTATACAAAAGTTGTTTAACCAAAAACGAGCTATCGATTCATTAGTTACCATATTTTACTAACCATATTTTTTCAACTTTCTTTTAAAAAACGCAATTAGCTGGTTGAAAACGCAATTATTTGGTAAAAAAACGCAGCTGTTTTTGTTTCAATCTTTTTTCTTTGAAAATTCGACCATTTGGTTAAAAGCTCATCTTTGTAGGTTGAAAATTCTTCATTTCATATATAAATAATAATAATAAATAAATTTTTAGTTTTAATTGAAAATTGTATTGCTGTGTTTATAAATTTTCCATTTTAAAAATTTTACAAGAATAAACTTCTTGTCCTTGAATATTAATGAACAGGGAAAATGAAAAATTGGTCAGGGAAAAGTCATAAAATTTGGAAAATTAAGTTTTTATGTTATTATTAATGGTTTATTATTATTATAGGTTATTATCATTTAAATTTCAAAATCTCTTAATTTATTATCTTTTTCATTTTTTTAAAGGTTCTTTTAGAGTTTGTGAAAGTGTCGGCACCATAGAAGGAGTTTGGACAGTATCTCGAAAACCTCATGATTGTAGGGATTTTCAAATGGCAACTGGAATTCACAACGACATTTTTCGAAGAGTAAAATTCCATAATGGTAAGAGGAAAGACGGAAAAGAAAAATCAGTAAGTTTAAGTTCTTCGACGTAGGAAATATATTTCTAGTTAAGAAATAAAATATAGCTTAGACTAAAGAAAATTCTTCAACTTGCAATTGGAAAGTATCAAGAAAAACTGAATCTACGCATCTAATGTACTTAGCCTAAGTTGTACGTAATATACCTTTTTATAAAAAAAAACATGTAATTCTTTCTTTCTTATTCTTTTTATAAGGACTAGACAATAGACATCAAATCTTCGCTGAAACGATAACAAAGTAATAAAAATCCTTTCCAGTTTAAAGAGGCTTGTTTCAAGGGCTTTCTTTTTCAAAGAATTTCTTTTTCAAGGACTTTCTTCAATTTTCGTCAAAATATCAGCACCGTACACAATGATCTGTAATTAATTTGGACAATTACACATTTTTTTAATGGTACTCACTACTTACGCATCAAAAAATTGTGGTGAGATTAAGTTACCCTCAAAATTCCTAGACTTTTTTTAATCTCAAGATTCTGTATTGTGACAGAAATATTTTTCAGGTAACTATCAGAAACGCAGTCCCTTAAGTTTAGTTGAGCGAATCTGAAAACGTATTATTATTAATTTGAAATTTAAATGTTTCTAAAATAATTTTCATTTCACTTAAACCAACACTTTTTTCCAAATCTATAACTTCAGGCGAACGTAACCAATTTGAGATTTTTTTCTAAGCCAAACGAAGTTTTTTTAAGTGAAATAATAATTTTCTACAAGAAACCATACTTAAATTACGTAACATTTGTTTTGCGAGAGGGGGGGGGGGGGTATTCAGAAAAATGTTACGATCTGTGCGATCTGTAGGAGGGGTTATAGTGTTATATAATATTTTTAACAAATTAAACCTGAAGAAAATTCATGTATCAAAAATTATAAAGATCAAATTCCTGAAGTGTGCTCGGGATGTTTCATGATGTGATGGGAAAAAAATAAAATCCCGCAAGTATCAAGTGTTTAGTTATACAAACACGCTGCAACTAATAGTTTTCCAAAACTTAATTTGTTTATTAGTTGTTTTTGCAACTGAAAATATGAGTACGTTTTTTTTTGTAAAATTCGATTATTCAAAAATTACTTGATCAATCTTTTCAATACTTGGCAGATATAATAAGCGATGTCTGAACTTTCTAATGAAAGCACGAGTTAATGAAAAATGCTCATTTAAATTGTTTATTTATAACTTTTATATAAACAATTTCGATTTTCTAAGTGCTCTCCGCCTCTAAATTAAAATTCTTTATCGGCGTATGTTCTGCATGTTGTCTAGATACTGAAACTGAAATAAAATTTTTAGGAAATCACGATTCACTACCAAAAAAAAAACGAATTTTCGTTGGGCATCGCACGTGCTGCGCCCGGGTACTTCGCCGCAGGTCACGGCCTGCCGCAGCAGTGGGCCGATGCGGGGACTCGCGTGACACTACTACTTTTGTTCATTTCAAGCACTCTTCACTTTTTCTGTGTGGCTTGGAACTCATATTGACAACGGATGATAAAGTTTTTTTTAAATAATAACCATACTTCGTCTATAATGAGAGCGTCAGAAAGCTTCTACGTTTGATTACGTTTATACATTTCAAATTAAGTGGACATTCAGTCACTGAGTGTTATTATATTAATTTTATTCTTAATATTTTTTCATTTAACATATGTTATGTCCCACTTTGATTTCTTGGTCATCTTTAATACAGCTCTGAGTAAATTAAAATCAAAGACAAAAAGGGTTGGCCCTCTGTGGTAGGCCCTGATCGGCGGCGCAGCGCCCGGGCGCGGCACGTGCGATGCGCAACGAAAATTCGATTTTTTTCATAGTGAATCGTGAGTTCCCAAGAATTTCATCTCAATTTCGTTATCTAGACAACATGCAGAATATACTCCGATAAAAAAATTGTATTTAGAGGCGGAGAACACGACGAAAATCTAATTTGTTTATAAAAAGGTTATACGTAAAAAAATGTAAATGAGAATTTTTCATTAACTAGTGCTTTCATTGGACAGTTCAGACATCGGTTATTATATTTGCCAAGTATTCAAAAGATTGTGATCAAGTACTTTTTGAGTAATCGAACTTGACAAAAAAAAAAACGTATTAAAATTTTCCGTTGCAAAAATAACTAATAAACGAATTAATTTTTGGAAAACTATTAGTTCCATCGTATTTGTATAACTGAGAACTTAAGATTCGCATGACCTTTTTTAATTTCCATGACATGATGAAAACTGCCGTGCCCACTTCAGGAATTTCACCTCAGCGTTCATTTATTTTTTCGAAATTCTTGTAATTTTTATTAGTTAACATATATTTCTTTATATTATAAGAAAATAAATGGTAATTCAGGTGTTTAGGGTCGTTAGTTACTGAATTGTATTTAATAAGACATGGCTGAAATTATTTGAAAAAAACTACGTGACCTATGTGTGTGTGGGGGGGGGGCTTACTTTCTTACTACTTCTTACATAGGAGAGGGGAGGAGTAGAAAAATAGGGAAAAAATGTTTTACGTAATTTATGGAAGACCCAGAACTGATCTTAGTACTTTTCAATTGAGAGCCGGGATCAAATAAACGTTTATGACTTTTTTGCTATAGGTGCCAGAAAGTTATAACTGGTTCTTTGATCCAGGCTCTCAATTAAAGAGTAGAATTTAAACATAAATCTTTTATTTGCTCCGAATATTTTACTTTGAAGAGAAGCAAACAAATTTATTTGTAGTAGTTAAAAAAATTACCCAACTTCCTTGCAATCCTTGTCCTGCTCATCTTCTAAAGGTTCACTAACAAGTAAAAATTTCACAGTTGGATCAATTTCCGTATTTAACATTTTCCACAACAAAAGTCTTTCGTTTGGATGTGTCGCCTCATCTACGGCAAACTCTAAAAACAGTACAATTGATAACTGTAGATTTACATAATGTTTAGGACATTCTGAAAAAGGATAATTACATGGTTCAAAGCAGAGATTCAAAGTCTTTCTCATTATCCCCTTAATTTCCCCTTTTTCTCCTACTCTCCAAAAATGTCCCCTATTTCCCTTAAATATGCAATATTTTAAAATACGTTCGTTTTACATGCACCAACTTTATCTATTTAAAACTATGATCTGTCCCGTGAGTAGTTAAAGCTTTTTTTAAGTTACAGAATTATCTATTATAATTAAGTTAACTTTTAAATTTGACTAATTTCGAACTAAACTATTTAGGATTTAAATCAAACTAAATAGAACTGAAATATATTTTCCTTGAATCTATGCGAATAAAATATTTTTTAGTTAATTATAATAAAGTACGATGGTATGTCTTTCGGAATTAAAGATATTTTTATTTAAATTTAAATAACAATTGCCGTTATGTCAAATACATTATAACATTTATTGTTGGAATAGACCAAAATTTAAACAAGAATTACAAGACTTACAGCCTGTCGAAATACGTCATGAGATTTTCTATTGAATAAAAATTTATTAAGTTCTAGAATTTGAAAAGCTTTTAGAAACTTCTAATTATTAGTAATATTAGATGGTTTAAAACCATCTTTTAAACGTTGGGCAAATTTAAGAGTAATTGTTAGTAGATGTTAATTTTCTTTTTAAATATAGATTCCATATAATATTTAATTAATGTAAAGATTTATCAAAATTTAAATAAATCTTTTTCTCTTAATTTTTCTTAACTAAAGAAACCTAAAATTTTCTTTGAGTTCAAAATAAAACCAAGAAATGGTATTTTTTATTTTAAAATTAAAACAATTTTTTATCGAAATTCTTTAAACCCTCATGGTTTAATTATACATTTTTTATATTTAGGTCTTTCAGTTTTATTTAGATCATTTAAATGTGAAAAATTTCTAATTAATAGCGTTTGAAACAAAGCCATTTTATTTTGTAATATAAGACCATTCCCAGACTTTTTAAATTCAATATTTTCTAAATTATCAGTTGTTAATTTAGAATATTCAATTATAAATAATTTTCCAAAATTATTTTAAATGAATTAAAAACTATACAATTTATTGTAACAAGATTATTTCTTATTTTCTAGATGAATAAATTAATGTTTAATCTTTCTCCTATTTTCCCCCTTTTCGGGAAAAATTACCCTATTTCCGTTTTTTGTGCTGTGATCCCTGCAATTGTCATATTTATTGAAACACAATTTTTACCGGCCCTAAAGTTGTAAAATATTTGGAACTCTGGATGTTTTGGAAGGCGTGAAGATTCTGATTCCATCGTTTCACCAGAATGACCCAAAAACGAATATTCAATATAAAGCTGTTTAATATTTGGATCCTGGAATACAAAACTTCCTTGGAACAGACTTATGCTGTTCACTTCGATGACTATTTGCTCCAACTTCGGTCCCAACGGTTTAATATACTAGAAAATTTAAATTTTGTATTTTAACAGCAAGAAATACAATAATTTCTCATATTTCTCGATTTCTGACATTGTTAATATCAATTCAATAGTATCTATTTACACATGAATACAAAATTTGTTTGAAATTTTTAATGTCTACCTCGCTCAAAGAATAAGAACGAACCTTCATAAATTCGTCGTCAGTTTTCTTACTTCTATTATCTGGAACATGAAATAATCATTCTCAGTAATAATATTTTTTCGGACAGAAAGGTAGAATGCTAAAAAAAATAAACAAACCTTCAAGGCTCTTTTTTTTGTATTGATTCCAGTTTTGGTTTGCAAGAACTTGTTGGACATCATGCAAAGTGGTACTTGAATCACCTTGAAGCTCAAAAGCGCTCTAAATGTTTTAAAACTAATTACACTGAAACTTGGATTTAAGAAACCCGGATATACGACGTTCCTAGAATTACATTTATCGACATTTTAGTGATGCGAGGATTGCGGGACCAAAAAGAGGTGGTTCTCAATAGGGTTGTGGACTTTTTTTTAATTTTCATGCATATCGCCCGGAAATTTATTTGAATCCACACAAAAATTAATCCATATTTCTTTTTAACAATAATTATATTTAAAGTAGATCACGCATTTCTAAAAAAGAAGACGTTTTTGTCAATTTTATTCAGAATCGTCAGTATTACGTGAATCGAGTTGAAACTCAACATTTCTCTTCACAATTAGTGAAGAAATTGGTTTTGCGAGTTTTTTAGCTGCTTATTATTTTCTTGCGTATTTTTAGAATGCAAATTATTTCTAATACATATATTACTACTTTATACTAATAATTAAATGTTTAAAACATTTTATCATCGTTTTTAGCCATTTTCTCTTAGAATAAAGTTAGAAAGTCGCGGTCTTTAAAAAATGTTTCACTTCTTGTTAAATTTTGGATGAGACTGAGGTAGAACTTAATCAATTCTAACAATAATAATTGTTTAAACAATTTATTATTATTAAATTTCTCTTGGAAATGCTGGAAAATTGCTGCTTTTTCAAAAAATGTGCACTCTCAGTCCAAATTGCAATTAGAGTGAGGTAAATCATGAATTAAGGTTAAAAAAATAAATTTTTTGAACAATTTATTATTATTGTTAAGAATATTGAATTTGAATAATGTTAGACAGTTGCGGTTTTTTCTCAATTTTTCGACTAATTGTGTACTTTTCACTTGAAGTGAGGTAATAATTAATTCAATTTAACATAAATAATTATTTTAACTAATTATTATTGTTTTTAACTAACTTCTTTATTAATGCAAGACAGTTACGGTTTCTTGTGAAACTTTAACTTTTGTACCCAATTTTTACATAGTAAATTGATAAATAAAGCAAATTAACATACACATTTGAAAAATGTTTCAATCTTTATAGATATTTATTATTATTATTATTATCATAGTTAAATGCTAAAATGTTGCCATTTTTTCTTAACCTTTTCAATTCTTTTCCACTTTTCACTTATAGTAAGGTAATGATCATTTCAAGTAAACAGACATGCTTATTTAAGAAATGGCTTATTGTTAATAACTATCTTTTCTTAGAGTAATGCTAGGAAGTTGCTTTTTTTAAATCTTTAGGTTTGCCATAAATTTTTAGTTATGAACAAATAATAAGTGAACCTCAAAAAGAATCATTTTTTAAGCATTATTATATTGTTTTAAGTTAATTATTTTGGCTCTTTTCGTAATAATTAAAAAATTATAATTTAAATGAAAAATCTATCTTACACAAGAGACGAAAAAAACGTGGGAGGGTAGTTCTGTAAATGACTTCTAAAAGTTTTCTTTTCATGTACAAGACGTTTATTTGCCAAGCGTAACAGGAAAATTTGTAGTGTACATATTTTAATATCAGATCGCACCTTCTGCCCTGAAGATTCGCTGGGGAATCACTGGGATCCTTGTACAAAATTTGAAACATTTTTAAAATATCTATTTCATTTCAGAAAAATATGTACACTAAAAAGAAATAGAGTGTTTAAAATATAATAATTAGTTTAATCAATTAGATTTGTTAGATTTTATTATTATTTATTATCACACTCTATGTGTAAAGTGGACAAAAAGTTAAATATTTAAGAAAAAACTACAACTATCTAGCAGTACTATAGGAGAAAATAGTTATAAACAATAAATTATTTAAACATTAATTTTTATTCAATTGAATTAAGTGTAAATTCACTCCAAGTGAAAAGTTGACAAAAAGTGGGAAATTTTTTAAAAATCCGTGACTTTCTATCTTTATTCTAAGAGAAAATGGCTAAAAACACTAATGAATTGATTCAAAACCATTTATGTGAACATCTAATTAGCAGCAAGGTAGATGCACTGGTAATCGTAACTGCATTAGTTATAGTCAGATGGCACGGTATTTTTCGTATAACAAGACTCGCTCTTTCCGCGTGTGAAAAAAATGTGATTTTAGGTAAGTTTAAGTATCCTTTTATGAATTAAGTATACTTTTCTCGTCTTATTACTTGATTACGTGCCTGGCGATAACTAACACATTTGCATAATTTTAATTTTAATTGTATATTAAAATTTACTCCAATCAAATATCATGTTAAGTGATCAAAATTGAGTTTTTCTATATTTGCTTTAATAGGTAAAGTGCGTTGTGACAATAAGAATTCTGTTTTAAACACAATTATACGAATTTTTAAA
>JAWWLR010000166.1:3202229-3212759 GCA_035041075.1 Acraspis erinacei | reverse complement strand
TATATGTACAGGGAGCGGAGGCCCTCAAACCCGTAAAAGGGAGAGATTAAATATACATACATACATACATACATACAAGAGGTTAAAAACTAATAGGTATTGTTTGGTGTCTTTAAATAAACGAGATTTTTAATCGCTATTTATCTTATTATTGCTTAAATAGTACAAAAGTTCGTGATATTTACAAAACGTTTCACTTCACCAATACAATACTTATTGTCACACTTTTGACTATCACTACTTTCACTTAAGAAAGTAGTTAAGTCACATTTGAGTGTATTTACAATTTACAATCTGAGATTTAAGATTCATAATCTGGCAGTGTCGTTTCGATAATCAAAATCGAAAGATTTGCCTTACCTATTTAACTTATTTTTAAATTATGTTAATCTTATAAGGAAATTATATGAAGTGTACCTCACTGAATTTCTTCATTCTGTAATATCTTGTAGTACATAAAAAATAGTAGACACGGATTTTTTACGCACTCTTTGATATCTCAAAAACGAATCGAAATTATTTTTTATAAGGGTAAATGTGATTTTTTTCACATTTTCTTTTATACAGAAATTTTGAAATTAGCTGAATTTCACTGCATATTTCACTGTATACATAAAAATGAAAAATTAAAACTTATTCCGACGAATATTTTGCATTCAAAATTAAATAACATGAGCACTCTTAATTTTAGGAGGGCCCCCTGAAATCCCCCTGAAATTTATCAATATTAGATTGTGAATAAAAACAGTTTTTCCACATTTACTTTTAGACTGATATTTCATGAATAAAATTTGTCAATTTTTTTACCATGCCAAAATTGACGATTCCGTAGTATTTAAAATTACCATATTTTCACAGGTCTCACCCCTGAACTTTATTTTTTTGTTTTTATATAACAAAATATTATTTATTGAATAAAGTTTCAAAATTTCACATGACACTGACAAAAATCTGCATTTTAACTGCTATTTTTGAATTCGTCATTAATTTTTCAAACGTGAATCCGAATTTTTCAATTAAAAAAAAAACCTTAAATTATTCTTTACAAACAGACGCATCTCGGGACATGTCTTTTATATTAAACTGTATAATCTCATCCATTCAAGGAATAAAAACCACTCTTAAGAGTATAAATAAAAATAGTTGTTTTTAAAATCTTTATAAAAGTAGATTTTTTAAATTTGAGTGTAAGGTTAAAGTTTAAAACTATAATTGTATGAATGAAGTAAAATATATTATTTTTATATTTCGGAATTAAAAACACATTTTCGAAATAATACAACATATACTTTAAAAATTGTATAAAAAATAATTAAGTACATAAAATTAAAAATTACACAATTTCAAAAATTTTTTTGAAACTTTGTTCTTTCAAACAAGAATGGAAATTTTAGGGGAGAGTCCTGAAAAAATGGGGTCGTTTCAAGTACTAGGGACTTATTAATTGTGTCATAGAAAAAAAATTGATAAATATTATAAATGAATTGTCCAATATCAGTCCACACGTAAATGTAAAAAAACTGATAAAAACGGTAAAAATAAGGGTGCTTATGTTATTTCATTTTTAATGCAAAATATTTGTCGGTGATTAAAATTTAAAACGTTTGTTATGAATTTTTTATTTTCCTAACAAAATTACAATATACAGTAAAATTCAATTGATTTAAAAGTTCCTGTAAGAAAAAAAATGTAAGAAAATCACAATCACCCTTGTAAAAAAATAAGGGTTCCGAGATATTAGAGAAAAACAGTTTTTGGGGGTAAACTTTAAGGGTAGTTTTCAACCCTTAAAGCAAACAAAATTAGCACACAAAAAAATACGTTTCTCCTATTTTTGTATGTCCTACATTTCTGATGGTTAAATAATTTCTGTAATCGGTGTGCACAGATTGTTGCAATCAATTTGAAATCACTTGAAGTCAGACATTTTAAAATCAGAATGTAGAAGCTTTAACATAGTTACCATTTTTTCAAAAAATATTTTCGAGTGCATCTAATCTAAAATTGAATTTTCTATAGTTCCACTCTTCAAAATATAAAATTCTTTAATTATTTCAAACGCTTCCTACTTGAAATTGTAGGTACCTATACTGCTAAAATGTTTAATTTTCAATTTAAAAATTCTCTTTTCAATTAAAAATTGATTAATTTTCAAAGTATCAAATCCAAAATTTGTTTGCCCTTAAAATCTAACATTAAAAAACTTAAATTGTTGAATTAAAAATGAATTTTGTAGAATGCTACTTGTTTTAGATTAAGTTTCTTAATATTTCTATTTTTAAGATTAAAAGTTTTCACAAAATTAAAATAGAATTTAATCTCGAATGCTTGAAATTTGAAATGTACATACAATTTTTATTATATTTTAAATTGAGATTGTTATATTTATTAAGACTTTGTTTACTTTTAAATATGTAATTATAGAATTAACTTTTCAGGATTTCCAATGCAAAAAGGTTAAATTTCTTTTTATTTTTTAGTCCTAACAATGTTTTTAGTCAATTAATTTTGAATGCTTCAATTTGTTTTTTTTTAATCGTAAAACTTTCTTTTCAAGATATAAAATTTCAAAATTTCAATTTTCCACTTGAAATTTATATGTTATTAAGCTTGTTACTCTAAAAAAATAGGCTTAAAGTTTAAAATCGTTTAACCGAAATTTGAAATTATTGAATTTTTAGCAAACTTAATTAAAAATGTGCACACCGAAAATCGAAAAATGCCCCTGGAGATTTTTAATCCGTTTTAAACGCAGACACTTTTACTTAAATATCCTTATACTTTCCATTGTACTAACCATCGATTAAAAATAAACCTCCCTCCTGGAAGCGCTGAGATCAAAGCTTAAAACTAATCCCGTTAATATACTACAAAAAATTGTAAACCCTCTAAAAAAGAGACTTAAATTTTTTAAATATTTTCCCCTTAAGTAAATTATTCCTTATTATCCTTAATCCGTATTATTCCTTTGATCCACAAGTGAACTAACAAACTAGTTTTTAAAATTAATCTTTAAAAACTATTTTCCGAATCATTCATCTCTCCTAATCCATTTAGGAATTATTTGAACACCTAAAATCTATTGAGGAAAGTTTCTGAAAGTTCTTAGAAACGATAATAAATACTTGAAAGCAAAAGATCACTACATTTTTCCGACAGCCTTTGTCAGAAGAAGTTCGAGTCCCCGAAGAGTAAGCTTTCAAGACTCGTGACTTGCCTCTGTTTCTGAACAAATTCCGAAATAGGTTCCATTTGCTTAACCCTAGCACTCTGGATTTCAAAAGGAGTGTTAATTTGAGCCTGTTCCAGTAATTTTAGCATTCTCTCTCTCGATAGTGGACTTTCACGTTGAACCATCTTTGCATTTCCATTCATATCCTGCGATTTTCGCCTCTCGGAAACTTTATTTTTAGGAGAATCCTGCTGCTGAACGAGCACTTCTTTTTCCTCTGAAAGCTTCGAAGACTCCTGCAAATAACTGCTTTCAGTCTGCGACTCTTTCGTTATCCCATGATTGTTTCCTGGTTTCTGAATTACCATCTCGCATAATTTTTTGCATACACTGGCTATATCTGCACAGGAATTTTCTGAACGTGAAGAACTAGTTGATGATGTGCTGATTCTTCTTTCTAGGCGCTTTGGTTTTTGCTGTCTTGTGGAGAATTCCCTTGGTGTTTCTTCCTTCTTAGGTTTTCCTTGAAATGCCTGAAAATTCAGGTAGAAATGATCAATCTCTTAGATAATAGAATAATTGTGAGCGCAAGTGAGGGAAAAGCTTGAAAATTAGGGAAAAGTCACTAGTCACTTTTTGTAACATAAACATATCACTTTCTTAAATTCTTTAAAAATATTTTTAAGTAATTTAAAATATTCCAAACATTTTTAATATATTTCAATAATTTGAGGGGATTCTAGAGAATTTAGGTTTTATTAAATTGCAAGTAATTTCAAGAGTTCCTAAAATTTCTAAAGGATTTCGAAAGATTTTAAAGGGTTAGAAATACTTTAGGGTATTTTAAAAGTTTCTAAAGAATTTTAAAAAGATTTCAATAATTTTAAGGTGTTCCAAAACATATGGAACAGTTTTACAGGACCTATAGCGTTTTAGGTTTTAGAATATTTTAAAAGATTCCAAGGGAATTTATAAGATTTCCTAGCATTTCAATTATTTTAAAGAATTATAAAAGCGCGTGAGGTAATTTAGGAAATTGTCCAAGATTTCAGAAAATATTATCATATTTAATGTGCTTTCACGGAATTCCAAAGATTTTGAAATATTTCAAGAAATTATCAAAGAATGTCCAATTAATTGGAATAATTTGAAGGTACTCCCAAAAATTTGAAATATTTTACGGTATTTAAAAAATTCTAATGTATTTTTAAGAGCATTAAACATTTCAACGGATTTAAAAAAATTTTAAAATATTTTAAATATCCTAGAGTACTTTTAAGGCAGTATTCTACTTTGAACGCTTGAAAAAAGCTATTTTGTGATTTTTTTTTGGTATATCATTTTTTATATAGCATAATAAATACACTTTTTAAATCTATTAAAACAAATTTTTGATTTATTTTATACAGTTTTTAGATTCGAAAACTGCAGCTAAAGTCAACTCCTCGAAAAGTAGGAAGGTATGCGGTGTTAATAAAATGTCGATAACGATTGACCTGAAACAGAAAAATCAGATAGTTTTAGATTCAGTATAACTGCAGCAACCCATGGAATTAAACTTATACACTAATTTTCATTTAAACTACATTTTTTTGCCAAAACAGCGAAAAAATGACGAGTTTTATTTTTATTTTTATTCCGCCACTTTGTTATTTTCTCATCGTCAATCGTTATCGACATTTCATTAACACCGCACACCTTCCTTACATTTTTTTAAAAATATATTTAAAAAGTGTATTTATTATACTATACAAACACTATATTAATATATTTATTTTGATACCAAAAAAACTGCACAAAAATAGCTTTTTTCAAGCGTTCAAAATAGAATATTGCCTTAGTAGATAAATTTTTTTTTAATGATTCGAAAGAATTTACAAGATTTTAGGAATTTTTTTAAATTTCAAGAAATTTTTAAGTGCATTAAGAAATTTCAAGGAGTTTCGAAAGAGTTAAAAATATTTGAAATACCCTAATTGTAATTTTAATAGATTAAAAAAATTGAAGTGATTCGAAAGGATTTGAAATATTTTCCGGTATTTTGAAAAAATTCCAAGATATTTAAAGAGTTTTAACAAATTTAAAGGGATTTAAAAATATTGTAATGTATTTTAAATATCTAAAGGCATTCCTAATAATTTTCAACAATAGGAAGTAATTAAAAAGTATTTTAAATATTTAAGGGTTTTTTTAAATTGCAAGTAATTTTTAAGAGCTTTAACATATTTCAAGGGATTTCAAAAGATTTCAACGGATTTCAAATATTTTCGAGTAATTTTAAAAATTCCAAAGAACTTTCAAGGACTTTAAAAATTGCCAGAGATTTCAAAAGATATAAGGGGGTCATTCACAAAATAAGCAAATTTTTAGGGTACTTTAAGATATTTGAGTAATATCAATAAATTTGAAGGGATTTCGCATGATTTGAAATATTTTAAGACATATTAAGGGATACAATAGAATTTTCACGAGATTAAAAAAATTTCATAGGATTTCCAAAGAACTGAATGATCTTCAGCGATTAGAACAAATTCGTATGCGACTGTGAAAAGTTTCTTAGAATTTCAGAAGATATGGAACAACTTCGCAGTTCATATAATGTTTTAACATATTTCTAAAGAATCCAACCGATTTTAGAAGATTTCGTAGGATTTTAATGATTTTATGAAATTTTAAAAGCCCTTAAGGTATTTTATTAAATTTCCGAGGATTACAGGAAATATCAAATTTTATAGAATTTCACGGAACTTTATTATATTTAAATTTAAAATAATTAATTCACAATGATTGTGAGCTTTTGTAGGGTTTCAAAGTTTTGAAGAGATGTTCAAATAATTTTTGCAATGTATTTAAATTAATTTGGAATTCACCCTGCGTTCTTCTTAATTTATCCTCAATTTGTTTAAATTTGTCGGAAATCTTTAGTATTCCGTTTTTAAATTCACTTGAATTCCAACTTTATTCAGTTCTACTGCATGACTTTGAACTCTGCGTTTGAATTCGTAGACTTACTGAATTTAATGAATTTCTAAATCTTTTTGAATTTTTTGTTTTCAATCATTTGAAATCTTCTCTAATTCACCTTGAGTTTTTAGAAATTTCATATAATTCTTCTCATTTTCCTTAAATTCCTCTTAATTAGGACTAATTTTACTGAAATAAATAACTTTTTTTTTTACTTTTTTACAACTAATTTGATTTATTTTGAATAGTTTTGAGGTCTTAACGATTCGAAATTTAAAAATTTTTTGTTTAAATTCATAAGAACATTACTGACCTTTGGATTATACCATAAATTAGTCACTCTTCGTTTTAAAATGTTTTCCAATGGGGGAAAGTGAGGGGAAATATTGAATTGTTGGAGAAATGATGTGAGGGAAAGTAGGGAAAATTGTGGAAAGGATGAAGGGGATGAGGCTAAACGGAGGAGGGAAAGAAGGGGATGTAAGAGGAAATAGAGGAGGGGAGTTAAGGGATGGCAAAGTAGAAGAAATAAGGGAGGGTAAGTCAAGGGGAAGTATTGCGAGGAGAAGTGAGAGAAATACGAGGAGGGGGAAACGAGGGTGGGGAAGTCGGCGAAATGGGTGAAGTCGAATAAGTGAGTGCAGAGGAATTGAGGAGTGGGTATCTAGAAAAAGTTAGGAGGAATGAAGGAGTGTGGTAAGTAAGGAGAAATGAGGAGAGGGGAAGTGAACAAAAATGAGGGGAGGTGAATAATGTAAGAGGGAGAACTGTGAGGTGGGGAAGTAGGGGAAAATATGGTAGGGGAGTAAGGGAAAGTGAGTGGTGGCGAAGAAGGTGAAGTGCCTAATTTAACTTATTGTTCGGTTTAAATAGCTCACTTTTTTCAGATAGTTATGATCAGGGAAAATGAAAAAATAGTCAGGGAATTTAAAAAAATTAAGTTTTGCATCCAACCCGGCTTAGTCTGCTTACAGAATTTCTTTTCGTAAAAAGTATCCAAATTTTAAAATCCTGCTCACCATCAACTGAATTGTTAATGTGTCCATGTTCATTTGAAGTTCGTGTAGTTTTGCTAGCAATTGCGTATTTGCTGATTGAAGAGCTGCGATGTTGGTTTGCTCGTTGCTAAGTGCAGTTTTTAAATTTTGATGGTCACTCAGCTGTTCTGCTATCCTCTTTTTCAGTTCTTGGTTCTCGATTTCAACTTGAGAGTATTTAGAAGTGAGCTCTATTAGTTCACTGTTGTGCTGCTGAAGAATTTTTATCTCGTTCATCAAATCTCGCATTTGCTCGTCCTTTTCTCTAAAAGTAAGTTGAGAATCTTTGGCCTTTATTATCTGCTCGTTCATTTCCATTATTTTTTTCTTTTCAGCATTCAAGGATGCTACGATTTCTTTGTTGTTCCTAATTTTTATTTTAAGACACAATTATTTTTGGGTTTTTAAAATCACTAAACTAGACTGGGTCACTATTGATGCTATCATTTAAATATTAAAATTTCGATATTAATTTAAGATTTCCTAACATGAAGAATACGAAAATTTAAAAATCCATTATTGAACAAATTTTTAAATATGAAGTTTAAAAAATTGTTGAGGCTATGATTACAAATTTCGAATTTTAAGCGTTCGAAATCAAACAATTTTAGATTAGGTCAAATTGTGAAAAAGGGCGATATTTCAAATTTAATTGAAGGAATTGAACTTGTATCATTTATAAATAAAAACATTAAAAAATGAATAATTAAAACTTTTTAAATGTTTAATCATAAATCTCAAAATTGAAAAATTCAAAATTAAACAATCTATTTTAAGTTCAAGAATTTCGAAATTAAATGATTTCAGAATAAAATTTCGAAAATAGGAAAATTTCAAACGTTTCAAATTGAATGTTGCAAAGTTACAGCTTCTGAATTTTTTTAAAATAAAAACATTATAATACAAGATTAAAATTGATTCAAAAATTTGTTCTAAGATAAAAAATAACTCCACGGCCGTTTTCACAGTTTAAAATTGAAAATTTGTTTAGCATAAAGATTTCAAATTTAATTATTGAAATTTAATTTAAGTTTTTAAAATTTAAATGAAATTTTAATCGTTTAAATAATAATAACTTTCAAATCGTTAATTACACTTTTCAAAAATCAACCATTTTAAACTTGAAAATTGTTTAATTAGACATTATTTAAGCTTAAAAATGTACAATAATAACTAATTTTGTACGTTTAAATTTAAAACCAATCAATTAAGAATATTTAAATCTAAAATTATTAAATTCAAAACTGACTTAAATTTGAAGCTGACTAAAATTGAAATCAAACAATTGAAAATATGAAACTCTGAAATTATGAAATTGAAAATTGACTAAAATTTAACCAAAACCCACACTTTTAAATTGATATTATAGAAATGTTAAAGGCCATAAATATATTTTTAATAAGTATCACATCACGTAGTATCAAGCGTTATTCAAAGTGACTAGATAAATGTATTTTCTAAACAATGCGATTTTTGTGGGACCGAACATACCCGGAGAATAAAATTTCCAAATAATAAAATTTCTCCATTGGAAAATTCCAAAACAATAAAATTTCCGATAATTTATATAATATTACCAAAAAGGAAAATTCGCGAATAATAACATTCCCCACAGACAATTGTCGAATTATAAAATATCCGAACTAGAAGATTACCGAATTTAACAAATTAATTTTTTCCCATAAATATCATTTATACTTGAAAATACAATAATCAGACATTTTGATTGAATTTAAAATAACAGCAATATTGAAAAAATATATACTTCTTGATTAAAGTTTTTTCAATTATAGTAATTTTAAATTCTAACAATATTTTTAGAAACATTAAAAATAGTTTTTTTTTTAATGAAAAAAAATTTATTATTGTATTTTTAATGAATCAATAAAATAAAATAAAATGATATTTATATAAAATCAGGAATTTGCCAGTTCGGATATTTTATAATTGGGCAATTTTCTGTCAGAAATTTAATTGTTCGTAAATATTCCAATTCTGTAATATTATAAATTGTTCGGCAATTTTATTATTCGAGAATTTCCAGCTTAGGTAACATTATAAACTGTTTGGGAATCTCATTATACGGGAATTCCCCAATTTGGTAATTTTATTATTCTGTAATTTTACAGTGCCGGGAATTTTATTTTTCGCAATATTTAAGTCGACCCATTAAAAAAATACCACTCACTTTGTCGTTTCTTGAAGAACTTTTTTTAAATGATTCACTTCCTCGATCAAACAATCATTCTCGTTTTGAACAACTTTAAGTTTTTCACTATATTCCTCAATTTCATTTCTGGTTCGAATATTCTCATCATTGTCAGCCATTTTTTCTCTTTGATTTACTGTCTTGCAACTCGTAAGTTCGATTTCCAACTCTGATATTTTGGAAACCATATCCCTCTTCTCTGTCTCAAGTTCCTTACAAAATTAAAATTTATATTAAATAAGAGAACATGAAAATGATGATAAAAATTCACATTATTTGAATCAGCAATGAGTTAATTTTTAAAAAGTACCTGAATTTTGAGTAGATACTTTTGAATTTCGCTATTATCATTTCCATTTTGAATTAAACAGGTACACGAAGAATTTTTTGACCTTATTTGTTCGCTTCGACAAGTCCTAAAAATTAATCCGTTAGAAAATATGAAAAGAATTTTCGTGAGGGACCACACAAGTCCCGATATAAGACCGGTTTCGGGCATGGCTTGCCTTTGCCTTGATCATAAATCGGGGGAATCCAAACGGAAGCATGACGCAATCTGATTCAACTAACGCACTGAGAGTGCGGCCCCAGAGTTATTTCTCACGCTTGACTGAGCACATCCTGTCTTTCAGCCCCCCGGCTCCTCTCACCAAGAAACTGCGGAGGCTACCATTTCTAGGAATATCGCAAACCGGGGGTTCTTACATCGGGAATTGAGGGTAATTATTATTTGTTTACTTACATAGCACCTGAAGGCGTTCCGGTAGGTTTTCGACATCTTGTAGGTGATCTTGCATAGGTTACACGACATAGTAACTGATTTCTTAAAAGGTTTACTTTATTCTTGAGCTAGATGAGAGAATAAATTATCACCAAATTATACAAATTTAATTGCAAGGAGAAATGAATGCACTAAAAAACTTGGTGGGATTTTTTAAAATGATTCATTTTAGGAATTATAGAATTAACAGAGAAATTCGTTTCGGCGGTTCAGTAGTTTAATTTTAAGTAAGAAAGGGGATTAAAAGGAGATTTTATTTGTTGTCAAAAAGTTTTCATATCATATGGGTATCTCGTGAATATTGAATGAAAGTAACTGCCAAATAGTAGCGCTTTTTCAGCACGTTTGCTAGTAATTTTTGTGCAAA